>CAUYRT010059347.1:0-49696 GCA_963574885.1 Lepilemur ruficaudatus
TGGTATTCTAACTCCTAAACTGTGTGTATACAGTATACTGAAAGAGTGAAAGTCCTTGGTGTGGATATTTTCATGCTTACAGGTATGTTCTCCTCATTCTAGAACTCAGCTATGCTACTGCATGTGGTCTGCCAACTAGCAGCCTTAGCATCACTTGGGTGCTTGTTAGGATAGAATCTGAGATCCCAGCCCAGACATACTGAATCAGAATCTGCATTTTAACAAGATCCCAGATGATTCCTACGCTACAGTTCAAGAAGCACTGCTCTACAATATTTTTACTCAAGTTGCCAGAACAAGCTCATGTGCTGCCCCATTCATGTAGCTATGAGTTAGGGATTGAGACAATGCAGATATACTCAAGATTTTTTTTGGTTGCCTTTGTTCATTCTGGTTGATTTATTACTGAAGGAAAAAAAAACTTGTTTCTAATAGATCTACCATGAGGAGAATATGTTTAATATGTTTATTATTTGCAGCATTATGGAGTTAGAAATTTTTTTTGGAAGTTAAAGGGTTTGCCAGTTAATTTAATTAGTGTAAATTGGCTTATTACTGTATTTTTGGTCGCTAAACACAAAAAGCAGAGAATACCTGAGAGAATGGGGGTAGGAAGTCATGAAAGTAACAGGTGGCTTTTGCCAGTTGGATTTATGACTTGTAAAGTCGAGCTGTTTCTTCTGTAAATTAGCTGATCCTCATATTGTAGAAGACATTATAAAGGTTCTTCTATAAATTAGCTGATCCTTACATTGTAGAAGACTTTATATAGGTTCTTCTATAAATTAGTTTATATAGGATCTGTGAAAGAGCTCAAGTAGCTTGATGTCACATACGTCCGTAAAGTGAATAGTGATGCTTATCCTGAATAAAGACCTAAAAAACATTTTTAAAAATACTCACAGAGTTACTCCCTGCTGTAAGCATTTTTCATGTGAATAATTGACGGTGATGATTGATGTCTGCAACGATTCAAGGCAGAGAAGGGACATGCCACAACTAGATCACATATACGAGTGAGGAGCAATGGGGAAAGCAATAGAATCTAGTCAAGGAGTGATTTGGTGCTGTTTAAAAGTTTCCATTTTAGGAACTGTCAAATGACAAATTTTACCCGGAAAGTCTTACTTTATGGCCTGCCTTGAAACTCCGTGTAGAAGGAAATCTCACATCATCTCTCATAATAAGTAATACAGTTCAGCATAGTAAATGTTAGTGCAGGGTTATGTGGGAAATTTCCTATGTGAAAAATAGCCAGAAAATTTCACACATCTTCAGGATGCTTTTGGTTATAGAACGGAGTGCAGGATACTGATAGAGTTGTGAATAAATGTGGTTCGTAGTTTTTTAATAACAGACTCTACCCAAGAATCATCACACTGTGTTTGATTCCAAAAATTGCTCTCTTGTTCTTAGTAGCTGTACAGTTCTGGGATTCTGAGATTGAGATAATCGTTTTGTTTTTACACACAGATAAAAAAGCCATTAAAGATTTATTGGATAATATATTCATAAGCAAGTGGTAAATGTTCAATATTATCTATCAAATGAAAAAAACATATGCCGATTGCTATATTTCTTGTTGCTTCCTTAGCGTATTTCCTAGAAAATGTATGAAACATCAAAGAAACGTATTTACCAGGAGATACTGCTGCATCTTTTTAGCAATCATAAGAAACAGTTTGCACAGCTATTTTAACTTGTTTTGATGGATTAATTGGTCCTTATGACAAAGATTTCTTATGTAGTTGAACATTTTGCAATGTTATTATGAATAATATATGGAAAACATCTTTGTGCTATGAGAAAGATCAGGAATTAATGATGAAATAACTGGAGATATTTCTGCCCTAACACTTCATATGCTTGTGTTTACCAGAAATATTTCAATACTCTTTTTTCAATAACATGGGGTTGAATATATATAATTTTTACAAAATCAAATTTGTCATGCTCACATATATTACTTTATGTACATTGTCATATCCCTGTAGTTACTAATCTATCAGTGTCTCAAAAACAAAGTTCATATTTTATCTTCTGTGTTGTTATGTGAACAACATAGTGCTTGCATGACTTAAAAAATCGACAGTTAAATTAACCTTCAAAAGCACTTGCCTGTTTATGAACTAAATGTCAATGATAAGTGAATGAAAAAACCCAGAATAGCCAAAACAATTTAAATAATAACAAAGCTGAAGGATGCTTACTTTCCAATTTGAAAATTTACTATAAAGAAATCCCAACATATCTACCATGTCTGGTTCTGATGCTTGTTCTGTGTCTACAGATTGTGTTTTTTGCCTTTGATATGCCTTATAATTTTTTCATGTAGCCAGATATGATGTGCCAGGTAATAGGAACTACTGTTAATAGGCCTTTAGTAATGTGGCAGCAAGCAGTGGGGGGAAGGAAGCATCATTCTGTAGTCCCGTGATTAGGTCTCAGTATTAAAGCCTGTGCTGCTGGACTTTGAACTTCATAGGTATTTCTCATTTTCTTCTTTCTCTTAGGTGAGAGAAGATGGCTAGAGGGGGCTGGAGTTGGCTATTTCCCTTCTCACACATGGAAGAGCAGACTGGGTGGCCCTGTAGTGTTTGGGGTTGCGCACACTGAGCCTTTAGCAATTCGTCACTTACAGGTCAGGTTTTCCTACCCTGACGCTGGTTCCAGCAATGGTTTCCACACGTGAGTTTCTGCTCCAGTAAGTCACCACTCCCTGTATTCACCTGTCTATCTTTCCAATTTTGGGAGCTGCAGTTTGCCCTTTGCCCTCACCTCTTTTATGGAGCCTAGAAGAATTGCTGATTTTTCAGTTTTTTTTTTTTTTTTGAGACAGAGTCTCAATCTGTTGCTCAGGCTAGAGTGCCATAGTATCAGCCTAGCTCACAGCAACCTCAAACTCCTGGGCTCAAGCTATCCTCCTGCCTCAGCCTCCCAAGTAGCTGGGACTACAGGCATGCACCACCATGCCCGGCTAATTTTTTGTATATATTTTTAGTTGGCCAATTAATTTCTTTCTATTTTTAGTAGAGATGGGGTCTTGCTCTTGCTCAGGCTGGTTTTGAACTCCTGACCTTGAGCAGTCTTCCTGCCTCGGCCTCCCAGAGTGCTAGGATTACAGGCGTGGGCCATCGCGCCTGGCCAACCATTACCATAAATCAGCTTTAGAACATTTCCATCAACCCGATAATATCTTTCATGCCCTTTGACTGTTAATCCTCATCTTCATCTCACATACCTTGCCCTAGGCAACCACTAATCTTTCTGTTTCTATGGAATTATCTTTTCTGAACATTTCACAAAAATGGAATTATATAATACGTGATCTCTTATGTCTAGCTTCTTTCACTTAGTGTAATGTCTGACAGTTGGTTGTTTAAGAACTAAACGTAATGACAAGTGAATGAGAAGACCCAGAATATTCATGTCATAATATGTATCAGTGGCTCGTTCCTTTTTATTGCTAAATAGTATTTCATTGTATGGGTATACTACATTTTGTCTATCTGTCAGTTGATGTACAGTTAGGTTGTTTCAGAGTTTTGGCTGTTATGAATAATACTCTTAAGAACATTCACATACAAATCTTTATGTGGGTTTATTTATTTATTTATTTACTTATTTTTGGATAGTAACCTAAGAGTGGAATTACTGGATCCTCTAGTAAATGTATGCTACCTTTATGAGAAACTGCCAAAATGTTTTCCAAAGTAGTTATACTATTTTGCATTCACATCACAATGTAGTAAGCTTCCTGATCTCCACATTCTGGCCAACACCTCTTACTGTCTATGTTTTTGAATATAGCCATCCTAGTTGGTATAAAAATGATATCTCATTGGGGTTTTAATTTGCATTTCCCTACTATCTAATGATGTTGAGCATCTTTTCATGGGATTATCAGCCATTCATAAATTAATTTTTGTGAAGTTGCTATTCAAATCTTTTGTCTATGTTCTAGTTGTCTGTGTTTAATTGTTACCTATTCAAATCTTCTGTTCATGTTTTTGTTTAATGTCTATTCAAATGTTTGTGTCTTATTGTTGAAATTGTAAGGGTTCTTTATTCTGGATGCACTTTTCAAAACATCAAATGTGTTTTACAAATATTTTCTTCCTGTCTTTCATTTTCTTAATGGCATATTTTGAAACACAAAAGTTTTAAATTTTGAGGAAATTCAACTTATTTTTTTGTGAAGCATACTTTTGATGGTGTGCAGTATTTAAGAAATCTTTACCTAATCCAAGTTCTTGAATGTTTTCTCCTATGGTATCTTCTAAAAGTTTTATTGTTTTACCTTTTGACCCAATTTTTGTTAATTTTTGTGTATAGTAAAGTAAGGGTCTAAGTTCATTTATTTTGCATTTGGATATCCATTTATCCAAGCATCATTTATTTCAAAGTCAAATTTATCTATCTCTATATAAAGTCTATCTATAGAAAAGAAGGTTTATCTTTATGCCAATAGCATGCTGTCTTGTTAACCGCCGCGTTATGTTTTGAAATTGGAAAGTCAAGTCTTCCCATTGTGCTTTTCTTTTCAAAATTATTTTGTCTATTCTAGGTCTTTTGCAATTCTATATACATTTTAGAATCATCTTATCAACTTCTGCCAAAAAAAAGTATGCTGGGATTTTACTAGATATTGTGTTGAATATGTAGATCAATTCGGGGAGAATTACCATCTTAACATCATTGAGTATTCCAATTAATGTACCTGGAATGTATTTCTAATAATTCAGAAATTAATTTTCCCAGCAATGTTTATAATTTTTAGTATACAAGTCTTTCACTACTATTGATAATTCTATTTCTATATATTTTAATATATTATATATCTCCCCTGAGCATTTTGGCATCTATTAATATCATGATCAGTGGTAGTTTTAAAACTGCACTCCCAGATAGTCACAGTGGTTATGTCTGACAATGTAATAATGGGTGTAATTTTATTTTTAAATTTTGTCTATATTTTTAAAAATTTCCGGAGAGTTTGTAATTTTTTTTAAGTTGATGACATCCTAAACATTATGAAGCATAAAAGCGCAAAGCATATAAAAAAGAAAATATATGAAAGGGAAAACCTTAACAGCTATTACATATTGTACTCTTCTATGTACCAGGATTTTTTTCTAAGCACTTTACATGTTTTTGTTCACTTAAATCTCTCAGTGACCTCATGAATTAGGTCATTCATGAATTAGGTCACATTATAGCCTTGTGTCCCATAATTAAAAATTGCTACCTCTCTAGCTGTTTTGCTCAGCAAAGGCATAGGGCATGGTGTCTTTTAGAGACATTTCTCCTGAGATGAGAGTAAAAGATTTTGACCTTTTATTATAGCATTCATGAGTCGGAAGAACTTCATTTATTTTAGGTAAAGAGCAAATGGAGCATTGCCTATTTTCAGTAATTCAAGAGTGACTGGAGTCACCTACAACTTGCCAGTCAATAGTCTTTTATTATGTTTTCCATTTAGAAGAACTATTGTTGCACTTCTCTTTAAAACATCAGTGGCCCTTAGCTAGGAATTTTAACATACACACCACACACACACACACACACATACGTACAACTATTTGTCCATAGTTATTGCTGAACTATAGTCATAAAGAAATACTACCCTTCTGTATGAAAGTTTTCCTCCTCCACTAATGGACAGGACATATTCTTCAAAAATTGACTCAAATATAAAATAATTAGGGCCTTGGGGCTCCATCTAGTTTAATGTTTAAATGTGAAAAAAAAAGGCTTAAGGTCTATTTGATATTAAATCAACTTTATAAGCAAAATGATATAGGCTGACCCAACTTGCTCATATATAAAATTAAGTACATGTATAATCTCTGCACCTACTTTTATTTTCAAAGGAAAAGTTAGGATACTAATTGGAAATCTGTAAGAAAAGATTTTGTCATTTCTACTTTAGTGTCTAAGTCACATTTTAAAACCTACATAAGAGCTTAGAAAGCTATGTTCCCTCCAGGGTTGTTTGGACCACATGGAATTACAGATCTAAAAATGATATAAATTCACAAGGTATCTGAATTATTGTGTGCCTGTTTAGGCCAAGAGGAAGCAAATCTTACCACGCACGGCAAATTTAGTCACTAGGATTCGCCACTGCTGCTCTAAACAATCCATATAAATTGCTGCATAATTAGCCCAGCTGCAATAATCCATTGATCATGAAGACAAGCTGCAGAGAACCAAAGCCATCGATTACGCCTGCTGTGGCGCACTTTGTTAACCATGTGCAGACCTGGATTTAAACAGTGGGGAATGTTGAGGCTGCCACATGGCTTGCTTAGGCATTGGCAAACAGTGTGGCAGCAATTAAAAAGGGAATTCTGAACAAATAGGAATAATTGTTTCCAAAAGTCTGAAAGTACAGGGGTGGGCTTGGGAGTAGAGCTATCTGAGAGGGTCAAATTTCCTATTGCTACTGATCAGGAAGACAGAGTCAATGAAAGCATCTCCGAGGCAGAACATCCTTAAAAGAAAAACAAAGCGTGACTTAGGAATGGTGGTGTCAGTGGGGGAGACGATGTGTTGATATTAAACAGTAGCATGGACAGAGAAATACTGAGTGATATGAATAACTTGTGCAAATTATGTAATCTCAGAAGGCTAACCTGGAAGCAATCCAAAATTTATTTTTAGAATCAAATATACCAGACACATTTAGACAAAACCAAAATTCTAACTTATTAAAGATAGAAACCTTGGAACTGTATGCTGAACTTAATCTAAAAAAATATATATATATATATATATGATTGTTGCTTTAGGACAGAATGCATATTTTATTGGTAGCAAAAGTAACAATTCAACAAAAATTTCAAATAGAAATATTAATAAAACAGAGCTTCTTACCTATACTGTATTCAACTTGATATAAACTGTGCACAAGGTAAAGAATAAAAGTCTGTGATGGACCAGTTATTAGGAAGATTCAACATAGTTTGGCAAAGCTACCATTTTCCATAAGTTTTTTTAAAAACTCTGCTTTGACCAGCACAGAAAGGTCATGGGGTATTGAGGGTAAATGTAATCTACCCTCAATGTGATTCATTGATAGAAAAAAAATCTTTTTAAAATCTAATTATGTGCAGAAAGAAGCCACATAACTCATTTTGTACTAGATTCTTCAGAAAAATCTTAAATTCAAACACAAAGCCTCCAGAGTCAAGGATTTTGAAAGAAAGGAGATTAGTTAATTAGGGTAAATCTGATTAACTGAGGATGGATCAATACAATTAATATGCTTTTGGGAACAAAAAGAAATATTTGAATCAGAAAAAATATACTGTTTTGTACATGCACCTGATTTAAAAAGAGGGTTCAAAGATATTGTTTAGTCCATAAGTATGACTTGATAACACTAATATTTAATATTATTGTTAGCAAGTTCATAAGAAAGGAAATGAATCCCTTTGAGAATTTGGACTAGTCATCTACTTAGATTGATGTCATTAAAAATTCTTTACCAATATATCATGAGATTTGTTACAACATGCCCAAGTTAAACTGCATTGGGATTGGACAGCTTGGCAGGGCCCTAGATCTTTCTGTGGAGTAAGTGCTATGAAGACAGTAGCAGGGATAAGGAAAAGTTTGATTTAGTAAGCAGAAAACTGCATGCAGAGTATGACAAAGAGAAGCAGATATAAATGCTCTAGGAAAGTCATCCACTTTGAGGAAGAGTCTTAATATCAAATAATGGGGTAGAGGGATAATTATCTAATGGATAGAGATGAAGAATCTAAGAACAGTCAGTGTGTGCACATGTGGCCAGACAGGTAGGTTGGCATCAGGAAATCCTGTCAGCAGGTAGCAGGGCTCCAGTCAAAGGAAGCCCCCGGGAAGAGGACTGTTGTGGATATTGCAGATTGGCTTGCACACAATCAATTCACTCCTCTTTCTAGTGTGGCTTCCTATACTGCAGAGGCTGGTGAGCTAATATCTGTATTTCCCACATTTCTGCATGTTATTTATGCTCTCCAACCAGATGGCCTCTTTAAGACTTAAATCCAGAACTGAAATAAAAGTGAAGGGAAACTCAACAACAAAAACCAAACAACCCTTATCAAAAGTGAAAAAGGGACTTGAACAGACATTTCTCCAAAAAGGATACACAAATGGCAGGTAAACACATGAAAAGATGCTCAATATCACTAATTAATAGGGCAATGCAAATCAAAACTACAATGGACTCACACCCATTAGGATAGCTGTTACACTATTGAAAAAACATAAAGTAAGTGTTGGTGAGGATGTGGACAAATTATAACCCTGTGTGCCATTAGTGGGATGTAAAATGGTACAGCACCGTGAAAAACAGTATGGCAGTTCCTCAAAAAATTAAAAATAGAATAACTAGATGATCCAGAAATTCCACTTCAAAATTCCACTTCTTCAGAATTCATACAAAAGAGTTAAAAGCAGGGTCTTAAAGAGGTATCTGTACACCTGGGTATCATAGCAGCTAAAACATGGAAGCGACACAGGTGTCCACTAATGGATGAATGCTGCAAAATGGGGTATATGCATACGATGGGATGTTATTCAGCCTTAAAAATGAAGAAAATTCTGACATATGCTACAACATAGATGAACCTTGAAAACATTATGCTAAGTGAAATAAGCCAGTTACAAAAAGACATATACCTTATGATTCCATGTATATGAGGTACTTAGAGTAGTTCAGAATCACAAGAGACAGACAGTAGAACGGTCTTTTCCAGGGACTAAGGGGAGGGGGAAATGAATGGCACGTCAGTGTTTAATGAGAATTTCAGTTTTACAAGATGAAAAGATGGATGGGGTGATGGTTATATAACAATGTTCTTAATACTACTGAACTATACCCTTAAAAATGCTTAAGATGGTATATTTTATTTTATGTGTATTTTACCTCAATAAAAATTGGAAAAATAAGAGTAGAGGGAAACATGGCATGAGGTACCTATTTTTGCTGGTGCAGATCAAAGTGGAAGTGCTTTGATCTTGAGCTAGCAAGCAGCTGTCGTCATGGCTCCTTGATTCATCGGGCAGCTTCTTGATTATGACCATGGCAACAGCATCCTGGGTGGCCCTTTCCTGCATCATGATTTAAGAGATTTTTCCTGAAGATCAGTTTAAAGTCTCTTCAGTTTATAAACAATTTTATTAGCCATTTAATATGCCATAAAACAAATTCCTTTCTGTTGACGTGATCTAGAGTGGGTTTTGTTCTCTGCAATTAAACTCTAATAGAGCAATTGCTGGCTCTAGTGGTCTCAAGCAACAGACTCCCGAAGGAATGAGGCTCTGGGATGGGTTAGTGCTCACCAGTTTGAAGGGAAGGCAGCTAAAATTCTGCTCGCACCATAAAATAGACACGGGTACGTATTGGTGATGTATTAAATCATCCCCTGGAGTGTTTAGGGTAAGAAGCCTATAAAGACAAAGTTTTGGGGCTTATATAATGCTAGTTGTTATGGGGAAACTAAGGAATGCAAGGATTGTTGCATGTGTGTAGGATGAGTTGGATTTTTCCATCTGTTTCAGAGAACTTTAAGAAAAAAAATGATAAGGTGGAATTTAAAGCTCTCTGCTTAAAGCAAGGTCAGATAATAAGGGAACTTCTTTGGTTACCTGTAGTACTCTCTTCTGTCTTGTAGATGCTGAACTGACAGAGGGGAAAAGAACTAGAGTCTGATCCTTCAAGTTGAACTGCAAGGTAAGGTGGATTATCACACTTAACAGGTCTCTTAGGTGAACATTAGGGTATTTCTTGGAAAGAACGGGACCATGAAAATTGAAACAGGAACATTTGGTAGATTCTTATGTCTCTGAGTACCTTAAAAACCCAATTTCACTAAGTATTCCTTGAAAGGAGAAGCAAACTTATTTCCTGTTTTGTGAGGCTGTTCCTTTTTTGCCTGAAAGCCCTGCGCTAGCCTCATCTGAGGAAATGAACACACCAGGAGATGCCAATACTCTCCACATGCCCTACACTCCAGCATTAACTTCAGATCCATCGCTAGAATCAAATTCCAGCTTGCTGGTGTGGTGGCAAACACAGAGTCAAAGCTGGAGGGAAAGCATTTACCCTACAAAAAGAATCACAAGATTTTGCTCATTTGCAATGGCAAAAACCTGGAATGTGTGAGTGGGAATGGATTCTGATGGCTCCAGACCAGAAAGGTAGAAGCGTAATTTTAGATTGGGTTGAATAGTTTGCATTGAGTGCACTTGCCAGAGATTCTGGGTTCAATATGCTTACTTGAACAGCTTGTGGAGTGTTTAATAGAAATGTGGGTGCAGTAGCAGTCAATGCTGAAGTTACGATGCCAGGAATTTTTTGGTATAATGTAGAGAAATGGATGCAAAGATAAGGAAATATTTGGGTATATTTATCACATGCAAATCACTCATCTACACCTAACTATGCCTCACAGGATGGCCCAGAGAGCACTTTCTTCATCAAAAATACCTTGAAAAGTACCAGAGCAGCTGTCCTCTGTGGGACAGACCTGATGGTAGGAGCAGCTGCTAAAGAAAAGGGCTCTGATTTCTATGGTGGATTGGGTCCCACATGGCAAAATGCAAGGGACAGCACAATGACAGGTCTCAAAGGTGGAGAGGCAAAGCAGGTGTGGTTACTGTGCCAGACAGCAGGCTTGAGGAATGGTCACCGGGTTTGCTGTCAGGGAGGGTTGGCAGTGGCCAACTGATCAAGAGGTTCCTAGAACTGACAGAGGTGTACAGCCATTATCACCCTCTTGATCTACATAAACTGAAACCAAAACAAAAGCAAAACTCTAAGTGATCTGAGGAACCACAATTAAGAGTTATGGCCCATTACCAGTTCATAGACCCACAGCCCAAAGTGAAGGGGAAGCCAGGCACTCTCGGGGGGGTTCCCTGTGACAGTGCCACAAGCACGTACTGTGCAACTTCCTCCTCGTCTTCCCCTAAAAAAGGGTTTGCAGTTATCTCTCAGGAAAATGAACCACCTGATCTTTGGGGGATTATGGACGTGAGTTCTAGCTAATGTTAACTCCAGGGAACCCAGCATGCTACAGTAGTCCTCTACTCTAAGGAAGCATGTAGAGGTCAGGAGTATAAATGGGGGTTTGGTCTTGTGTGCCTCACAGGGGGGCAAGTGTGGACCCTTCAGCGAATTGTTCTGTGGTTACTTTCCCAGTTTCTGTACGTATACTCAGAATAGACATACTTGTCAACATCTCCACGTTGGCTTCCTGCCTCGTAGAGTGAAGGCTCTGAAAAGACAAGAGGAAACCTCTGTGCTAAGGGTGCTGCCAAAACAGTGACCCCAAAGCAATGCCACACAACTGGAGAGGTTGTAGAGGGGGGTGTTGCTATCAAACAGTTGAAAGAAGCAGGGATCATAATTCCTGTTACATCCCCCAATTTCCCGACATCCTCATTAAGCTCTCCTCTTTGACCAGTGAAAAGACAGATAGGTCTAGGGAACAGTGCTGAATAGTAGCAATGGATTATCACAAACTTAATGAGGGAGAGATTCTAATTGAAGCTGCTGTTCCATATGTGGTTTATTTCTGAAGCCAGTGGGCACAGCCTCTGATGCATGATATACACAGTTATCAAATTGGCAGATGCTTTTTTTTTAATATCCCAAGAAGAAGAGATCACAGGAATAGTTTCCTTTTAACTGTCAGGAGCAGCAATAGACTAAGGGCTATATCAACTCTCTGGCTCGGTGTGATAATTTAGTTTGTGGATTGGCAAACTTTCCCTGTAAAGAGCCAAATAGTAAATATTTTAGGCTTTTCAGGCCACATATGGTCTCTGTTGTGTATTCTTCTTCTTCTTCTTTTTTTTTCAATAAACTTATGAAGTAAAAACCACTCTTAGCTGGCTAGACTTACAAAAACAGGCTGCAGGCCAGATTTGATCACCAGGCTGTAGTTTACTGACCCCTGTTCAACTCATAGGGATGTTGGCCATCTCTCCAGTCTGCAGAACATCATGCCACTCTGTTGCTTTGATACCACTATGATTATGGGACCTGGCCAGCAGAAAGTAGCACGTGCCCTGGAGGTTTTAGTAAAACATTTTCATGTCAAAGATGGAAGATAAATCCTGTAAAAGTTCAGTGACCTGTCCAAGACACACAGGCAATTTGCAGAAAGTTGTTTTTAATTTTGGGGTTCAGAAACAAGGAAAAACCCTGTCAGCAGAACTGGATACAGGCTCCAGGGAGCATGAATAAGTGTGTCTTGAAGCTGGCTCCTCCAGTATGGTGCCGTTGTCCTCAAATCCTTCCCATCAAGGGCCTTTAGAACTGAGAAGTGTTACAAGGCTCAACTGCCAGGAGAGGAGGAATGCAGTGGCCAGGAACCAGGGACCTTGATGAAATAGGTCCCTGTAATATTGATTTTTGAGCCTCTTCACCAGTAAGCCATTTGGATTGGGAGCATTGTTTGACACTGAGATAGAAGCCAGTCAAATTTTAACTTTAATTTTATTCCTCAGATGCCCAGAAAAAAAATTCTACCTATGGGTAATATAAAAATAGCTCTATTCCAAGAAAACTTAAAAGGAAGAAACATTCAGAGATAGCTGAAAACTATGTAATTGTGCAAGTAGAGATGACTTTTTTATTTATTCATTTTAAGAACAGTTTAAATTGGTTTGTGCATAATAAAAATTTAGCCTTTCATCAATACTTGGATAAATAAACTGCAGCCTCCCTGGAATATAGATTATCAAGAGACAATCAAGCTGTGGTTTACTATTTCACGTAGTACGCTTTCTCATTCAGAACTAATAAAAGCCACCACTGCATGCTTTATTATAAAAAGCAGAGCAAAGACTGGGCAATGTTTTTCTTATTTTAGAAAGACAAAGCTCAACAGTGAATAACATATTAGGAGTTTGACCTGAACAGTAAGAAATTTGACTTCCCTGTGCCGTGTTGGCTTAACCCCATCTTTAAGTGTGGTCTGTAGTGGTGACAAGTACTTGAACCTCTCTCTTTGATTCCATGACCTTTAGCAGAAATATATTTTAATGCATGTGTGTATGTTTTCATCAAAGGGTACTCTCTTATGCTCTTGAAAGTGCTTTTGTCTCATTAAGGACCTCCACTAGTCTGGTGCCTAATATCCCCGTCAAGCTGACATCCTCTGCTCACTGCTCTCAGAACAAATGCCAGGCTGCCCTTCATGGTCTCTAGAAAAGCAAGGACACCCGATCCTAAGCTAGCCTACCTGCTCAAGGATCAGCAACCTACCTGTAAGGTAGCCTACTGCAAGAGGCTCTCTTTTCAATAGGATTGATATTAGCAACCTCAATCTAGATGCTATCCTTCGCAGTTTAGACTGAGGAGAATGGGAAAGATCATTCAGTTAGTGGGAGGAGGAGAAAGGGGGAACCTCCAAATAGAAGCACAGGCAATGAAAGTTGCTGAGACTTGTTAATGATCAAAGGGAAGGATTTGGAAGAGAGCAAAACTGTGGTCCTGGATGGCAGAGTCCCCTAAGTGTTCTTCATTCTTCCACTCACAGCTGTCCAGTAGAGAGTAACCAGGGCCTCAGTAGCTGCAATGCCAGCAGCTTCTCTGGCAGAGAAAATTGAGACGTACACAGAGAGGGGACCCACCAGACAGGCCGAATACCAGAGTCCTGGTATTTCATGTTGGTCCAGTGTACCTCTGTTCCTTTTAACTGCCACTCAAATGTCTGCCACTTCTCCAGCCTTCAAGGATCATATCTCCCTTTAATAAACAATTAATACTTGAAGCTGGCATCCCATTTTATTTTAGGAAGTCCAGTGTTTTCTTGATCCAAAAAATGCTTATGTATTCCACTTATTTATTCTGGTTTGGAGAGTCCCCTCAACTCATCATCTTCTGGTTCCAGCCCCATGGCTAGCTTCTCCAGACAGCTGCTGCCCTCCTTATGCACCCTGGGAAGCAACAAAGTCACCAAGGCTCAGCTAAGACCCCAGGATTGATTTGTACTTTACACTTAACAGACGGGTGGTGAGCGCAGAAAGGAATGACAGTGAAGGAAGAACAAGCACGCAAAGAACAGGTGGCTTCTTAGGACTTCTTCTAAAGTGTAAAGTCCTTCCATGAGGGATAGTTGGGATAGGGAGTATTATGGTCTGAAAGTTTGTTTCTCCCCCACCAAATTTATATGTTGAAATCCTAATCCCAAATGTGATGGTGTTAGGAGGCAGAGCCTTTGGCTAGTAGTTAGGTCATGAGGGTGGAGTCTTCACGAATGGGATTAGTGTCCTTATGAGGAATGACGTGGAGCGATGATTACTCTGGCTAGGCCATGTGAGGATGATAGCCTGCCTCCAAACATATCATCTTCAGAGATTTGATAGGGTCTGAAATGAAGACAACTCTTTCATCGTTTTAGAAAGCTGTTTGCCTCCTCCCACTATTTTGGAACTCCCACAGTAGAATAGTATTCTTTTTGGCTTTACTATTACAAACATCCACCAAAGTACTTTTTGCCAAAATAAAAAACAATCTGACCACACAGTTCAAGTTAAACCTCTATTTGGAGAACTTGATAAAATGTTAACAATTTTAAAATAGTGATGTTTTCCTTGCCTTGTGTTCCCACTCACCCCGGCGTACCCCATAACAAGAAGATGTCTGTCTATAAACCAGGGAGTGGGCCATCACCAGACACAAACTCTGCCAGTGCCTTGATCTTGGACTTCTCAGCCTCCAGAACTGTGAGCAAAAAATGTTTGTTGTTTGAAACACTCAGGCTGTGACATCTATAGCATTCTGTGCTGACTAAGATAAGGGGATGAGGCAGAATGGGGGTGGAGAAAGGATGCTCCATGGTCTGCTCCATGGTCTACTACTGCAGACAGTACTTTCCATCTTTGAAAGAGAAGTACCTTTGATCATGGGCTCCCTGCCTGGAGTTTGGTTCCCCTAAAGTTTTTTGAGGTCCAGCACAAGAGGCAAATCCGTTTCTCCCTCATCCACTACCCCTAACCCTCAGTTCAAAGCCTGCCTCCAAACATATCATCTTTGGACATTTGATAGAGCCTGGAATGAAGACAACCCTTTCATTGTTTTAGAAAGATGTTTGCCTCTTCCCACTATTTTGGAACTGCCACGGTAGAATAGTATTCTTTTTGGCTTTACCATTACAAACACCCACCAAAGTTCTTTTTGCCAAAATAAAAACAATCTGACCACACGGTTCAAGTTAAACCTCTATTTGGAGAACTTGATAAAATGTTAACAGTTTTAAAATAGTGGTGTTTTCCTTGCCTTGTGTTCCCACTCACCTCGGTGTACCCCATCTATCAAGGTTTTAAAAAATACTCGAGTCTATTCTCAGCTAGAGTTTTTTGGTATAAAACCAGAAAAGGCTAACTAAGTCATACAGGAAGGTTTTTATTTTTATATTAAAGAAAACATAAAATGAATCACTTATTTGCTTTCATTATAACTTTCATGGAACTGAAATTTAGTCCTATAAAATGTTACTTCATTTTAGACCAAATAAAATGGTTGTCTTTAGTTGTCTTTTCACATTGATGAATTTCTTCAACTATTTCCTTAGGTTTCAAATGATCCCATTTGCCCCTAAGTGCTGTGTTTCGAAGGAAGAACATTTTTGAGCTATCTATAATGATTTCTCAGCGTTTACCTGAGAGAATGTTGCTGTGTATTCTATGTGAGAAGCTTATGTTCTATTTACAAAGAAAAATATCTATAACTTTATTTTTTTCTGGAATACGCTATCGACAAAACCACTCCAGTGTATGTTAAAAAAAGTTACTCTGGAATTTCAAAAGTTTTCAAAAAGTGAGTGATTCCACATGTGCACACACACACATACATACACACACATACTTACCTATATGTGTAACATGGGGCAATATTTTTGAAATATCCAAGACAAATTGTCCCCAGGTGGTTATCCAAATTTTTTCTCTGTATCTACTCTGACATTATCATCTCAAGAAGGAGAAGCACAATTGCCACCAGAGGAAGGGAGGGTATGGCGTACGGGCCTTGGTGACTAGGGGAGGAAAGTAGAAAGCCGAAAGAGGAAGAAAGGTCAGGAAACGAGAAAAATGAAAGGGCAGGGGAGTTGTGCTTGCCCTTTTTTCCCCTTAGAGGGTGACTGGCAGTGGGAGAGGGTAGATATATTTTCACAAACCCCAAAAAGACATACCTCAGAGAAGTCCCATACTCAGCATGGCATTGGCAGACGAGAGTGTGTGGGGGATATGCCAGGTGGGACTCCAAAGCTCCTGATGAGCTTGCAGAGAATGCGCAAGGCCTGAGAAAACCATGCTTTAGGACTGAGTAAACCCCCATCCAAGCAGGGGATCCCAAACAGCTAAAGAGGACCCTAAAAACTAAGAGATTTTTCACCAAGTGCGATGAAAGGTTCAAATTGGATCTAATTTCTTAGAGTTTTCTGGAGCCTTTGCATCTAAGCTAAATGAAACATGTTTTGGCTCCTCCATGGAGGAGCTTGTGACCCAGTGAAGAGACAGATGGGGTAAATGGATACAATGCGGTAAGAGGTAAGTGCATAGTGTTAGGGGAACACAGAAGAGGATTAGCCAGACGGTCTTCTCAGGGCAGATGATGTTCAAGTCAGACATGAAGGATGAGAATTTTCACCAGGTGAACTTCACTCATCCCTATGCTGGAATGTCTGCCACTTATGTTCCCTGAAATCCTTCATATCTCAAATGCCATCTCCTTCATGAAGATATTTCTGATTCTTCCAACTAGATTTCATTTCTCCTGCCTTCCAATGTTCATGGCACTTTAGCCTACTCTATTAACACATAATCTCTCACTTCATTTTGTACCTATTTATATACTTGCCTTGTTCCTTTAACTAAATTATATACTCATTCCTGTGTCCCCACATCCCTGTAGCTTGTGTGTACTAGACACTTGTTAAACTAAAGAACAGAGAGAGGTTCTCTAGAAGAAAGAGATATTTATTTGAGAATAGAGCATCGCAGTGGGAATGCGTGTGCCGTAGTAAACTGTCTGCAAATTCAGGGAGGTAAAGGAAGGAAAAGGTTTTTAATGAAAAATGAGGAGGGTTACACAATTGTTTTGAAATGATTATACTTGGCTACAAAGATCAATAACAAGGTGACACCAGCTGAAGCTGAACAGGCAGTTGCTGGGCAGATATCTCTGCAGAAGTATTTTTTGTATAAGGTTGCAATGTTTTTGTGCAAAGTTGTGGTTTTGTTGGAGTCTTTGTGATGGTTTTTGTTATCAGCCACACTAGCGTGAGAACCCTCTCTTCATTCTCTTCATGGCCTTTCTCAGCTCTATTTGTCAGGGTGTTTTTTTTTTTTAACCTTAGTGACTCCATTTTGATTCTGACAACTTTCACACATTCAATAAATGGAATGTTAAAGTAAACCAAGAGGAAATAAATAATAGAAGATAGGTTTAGGAAAACCAACAGTAAGCCCACTAAACAATGAACACAAAATTTGTGCTGTCTTCACCTTTTTACTCACAAAGCTAAGCACAACTTGTGGCAGATAGTAGGTGCTCAGTGAATATTTGTCAGAATTGAATTGCAAATGGAGGAAAGACTGTTGTAAATATACGCTTGGAATTAGAAGTGGTTCTGCAGAGAATCTCCTTAACAAACTCGTCAAAAATTACCCTCTTGCACGGCAGCCTTTAGCCAGATACTCCAGAACTGTGTTATTTCTCACAGGTGATGACCAATATTTTTGTGACAAATGTGGGCTTGCAAGTAATGGTGAAATAGGTAGCCAGCAACATGTTAATTAGAAGATTTCATGAGGAAACTCTATTTTGCCCCTTCCATGTCCATCTTTTTTAGTCTTGGCCAAGGGATATTGGGTAGAAAAGTAGCAAAAAAATGGATGCCACGTCGTGTCCTTACAGAGTCTTAAAGAATTCTCACGTCCCTCTAGGAGGTAGGTACAATTATCCCCATTTTACAGACAACGAAACAGAGACTGAGAAGTTTTAAGGCACTTGTCAAAGGTCACACAGCCAGTGAACGGGAGTAC
Organism: Lepilemur ruficaudatus; assembly: GCA_963574885.1. NCBI lineage: Eukaryota > Metazoa > Chordata > Mammalia > Primates > Lepilemuridae > Lepilemur > Lepilemur ruficaudatus. Next base: position 18,055 of record CAUYRT010059347.1, read on the forward strand.
CACAAATGGAGTCCTGTTTTTTCTGATCCTAAAGCACAAATTTTGCCTTCATGAACAAATAAAGTCTTGATGGAGAAGAGTCTTTGGAGATAAGCTTTTAACTGAGAGATCTGGTTTGGACCAATTTTTCTGAATTGCTCTATTGATCAAAATTGGTTTATTTCAGCCAAAATCAGGTCACCAGGAGATGGCAGAGCTGGATTATACCAAGAAAACGAGACCCAGGATGGCAATATGACAAGATGCTTAGATGTAGAGAAATGTTTGAAAACAGGGTGAGAAATATATTTATATGTTTAAGTGTGGAAGGCAAGATAGAGATGTTGATGAACAAAATGTAACAAAATATTCAGAGGCAGTGTGCTTATTTCTGGAAAGAACAAGTTGCTCTAATCAATCTCCCTGATTACTACAAATATTTCCTAAAATGTGTCTGATATATAAGTTCCTCCTCCATTTTAAGCCACTAGTGACATAATTAGATAATAAAAAAGTGTTTGGTTGAAAATGGGAACAGAAAGAAAAACTATTAATTCAGATGTTTTCTGTTTTGAAGACTTCTGTGAAAAAAAGCTTTATGCTTCTTGAAGGAAGCATAATACTGTCATCTTCAAGCTCTCTAATTTTGAATATATCTATCTTTACCCAGTGATTGTCTGTAATTGTTTTTTATGATTTTATTCTTTTTCTGGCATTTACTAAACATAATCATGTAAGCCATTGTGCTGTAACTTATAGATACTACTCCCTTTAAGCAAATAGATTTTCAAATGATACCTTAATGGAGAATTATATTTATCAACAGGTATTTTTTGGTTAAAAATATTCTCCATACAACTGGATTTAAAGACTGAGATCCTTTAGGGCAAATATTCTTAATCTGGAAACATAGGTGTTATTCAGGGGTATCTACAAGCTTCCTGAAAAGGAAATGTAAAATATAAAAGGATATTAGTTGAGTCTGTAAACCTCAGGTGTAAAGAGTGGAACATAATTTTTCTACCATAAAATTAATTTATAAGCCCCTGTCTGTAATCAAAAGCAACAAAGTTAATTTAGTTTTCTTAGCTCATATCCAATAATGTAAACCAAGTATATCCTGGTTTAAAACTTACCTGGTTTCATTCCTTCTTCCCCTCTCTTCTTCCTTCTCCCTCTCCTGCAGGATAGCTTGTTGGCCCAGGGAGACTTATGAAGCATCATGACATTGGGGGACATGTCTGGGTGCTGATGACCTCTTTCTGCCATTTTCTGAAGAGCAGCCTTGGCTTCTGTTCCCCAGGTGTGAGTGAGGTGTGGCGTTGCTCTAGTGCGTAGCCACTGACAGTTCTGAGGTCATTGCTCTGGCAATTGTAGCCATATCTATGCGTACCAGTAGACAAGCTGCATCCTTTCTTTGTGATTTAATCTGGTTGCCCTCCCAGGTGGCCTCTGGGTGTTTTCCCGTCCTGATGGCTCTCACTAATCCCAGGAACCACTGCCCCTTCCTCATCATGTAGGCAACATACCATTTATATTCCCACTTTACGCCCTTGCATTCTGGGTTGTTCTACCAAGACTGAAATTTTCAAAATACTCCAACAGGAAAACTGAGTACAAATTTCTTTACTCTTGGGTCCTCTTTTCATAATGGGGAAATCTATATCCCAACTCGACCCCTAGACTCTCTCTGGAGTTTAATGCAGTGCACATCTGTTATGGGCTGAATTGTGTCCTCTCAAAATTCATATGTTGAATCCCTGACCCCAGTACCTCAGAATGTGACTGTATTCAGAGATAGGGACTTTAAAAAGTACTTATGTTAAAATGAGATCAGTTTTGTGGGCCCTAATCTGACTGGTGTCCTTATAAGAAGGGGAAATTTAGACACACAAAGTGACAATGGGGTTGTGTATGCACAGAGGAAAGACCCCATGAGGACAGAGTAAGAAGGCGACATCAGCAAGCCAGCGATAGAGGCCTCAGAAACCAAATATGCTGACTCTTTGATCTTGGACTTCCAGTCTCCAGACTGTAAGAAATAAATTTCTGTTGTTTAAGCCACCCAGTCGGTGGTATTTTGTTATAGCAGCCTTAGCTGGCTAGGACAACATTCTTTACCACATTACAACTCTCTCCCATCCTTCTAGGAGCTCAGTCTCTTTTCTACCTATAGCTCATTTAGGTCTCATTCGGGACAGGAATTGGGGGAGGGGGCTAGCTCCCTGGGTTCATATATGCTCCCTCCTCCAACTCATTTTTTGGCTTCTAAGTACTGTGCATTTTGAATGTTTTGTTCAAGAATTTGGAGTCTCTGTTTGGGGGAAGATAAAAGCAATGTGAAGTTTAAAGTTCTAGTTCTCAAATAAATATGTCATATAATATCCCACTGTAAATGTGGGTAGATATGTTCATATTTTTCCAGGGAATGAGTCCACAGCTCTCTTTAAATTCTCAAATGGGTTTACGATCACAAAAATGTTAAGATTAACCACTCTATTATATTGAAAATATGATTCATTTTCAAATATATGATTTACATACAATTTTAGGTATATAACTTATGTAAAGTGAGAGAGCAGAATGTTTATCTGTAATAAAGGTAAAATTGTATCACTTCTATTTGCATTATTTAATTTGCCATAAAAAAGCTAAAGTAAACTATCCCTAAAAATCCTGATTCCTTCCTTATGTTCATCCAGTCTCATGGCAAGAGATCATGACATCATACCGCTCCTTCCACTGGGACAAGCCATCTTAGAGGACTAACAGTAAGGGCATTCTATATTCTTAACATTCTAACATGCATATGCATTTATACATCACAGACATTACTGCTCCTTGTGTTTCTCTTTCCTATCCCTTTTTGCCTTTTGTTCCAGTGCTTAAGAAATAGGAGATAGTGGTGGTCAGGAAAGACCTGTACTCCTTCTCTCATTTTGGGAATGTTTGTCTTTTTCCTCCTATGTTGCCCACCACTACTATATTGATCTTATTGCTCTGCAGTTTCTATGAAAATGTAACTTGACCACCCATCCCTGGCCATGGTTGTCTGGGCTGGAGTTTGGTCTCTGGCACAATGAACACATACTTCTTGGAAAATTTGGAATTGGCACGTAAGTTATGAAATTTAAGAGTTGCTGGCAACCATCACCTCAGTGCACACCAGAGAAGCAGAGAAAGTCAGTGGATGTGGGGAGAGAGAGAGAGAAAGAGGTAGGGAGAGAAAGAACCTATCAGGTAGCATAGTGAGGGAAAACAGAGAGAGAAAGTTCTCATGGCATGTCTCTCTTTTCAGTTGTCCCTAAGGCCAGCTGCATTCCTGTTCTTGGGTTCTGTGGGCTAGCCACGTACCTTTACAATAATATGCCCATTTTACTTAAGTTAGGTCAATTTTTATTCCTAACAACATGCTTGTTAATTTAAATGCACATATACACAATGGGATGATCTTAACATATGAATAACAAAGTTTAACTCTTGCAATGTTAAGTTTTTAAAAGTTGGGATGAAAACAAGGACTTGCTTTACAAAGTTATCCTTAAGATAAATGAACAAATATATTAGCAAAACAAAACAATAGCCACAACAAAGAAAACAACCCTGCGGTATATACTTGGTGCTATATTTTAGAAGGGATTTTGAATGGTGAAGGATCATAAAAGTGTATGAAAGTGTAAATGCCAATTGTGTCATATCAATCTCATCTGAAATAAAAATCTACAGGAACAATGAATCTATGGAGAGGGCGGGAACTGCAGCACTGCGAAGAAGGGTGTTACAGCAGCCCTGCAGATCCTGGCTTGATTTTATTGCTTTAGACAGCAAGGTAACTACTGAGAACAACCTTTGACTTCTGGCCCTACAAAGATATTTCAAAAGGAAATGGAAAATATTTTGTCCTTCAGTGGAAAATGGAGTTATGTTTTGGGGGCACAAATAGCCAAAAGTTCAAGGTTTGTAAAAATGGATGCTGAATGAGTTTAATAAACCATATAGCAGCATCTGAATCCACCAGGCTTATTAAAGGAAAACGTCACCAAATAACTAAAAAAGGTAAATATCAGGCTGATTGATGGATTTTTAAAAATGCCATGTTGTACATACATCTGATAGAGTCCTGATGTTCTCTCTCTCTCTCTCTCTCTCTCATCCCACCCCCACCAAATGTAAACTTCCTAGATGATGTGCACAGATATGTCACATATTCCTCAGCTGTGCTGGAAAGGGGCTTGGTCATGAGCTATGTCTGGATTTTAATTATAATATACTAGGGTTTTCTGCATTTTTCACTTTAAGTGTGCATTTCCATAGAATCAGTAATTGCATCTATTTTACAACTGTGTCTTTTAGTAGGAGTGGTTTAGTACTTCTGGCATCACTGCAGCAGTCTTCCTGAATACACACACACACTCTTATCCATTCAGAGGACAGATATGTTGATGACATTTTCAATTTAGTGGCAAGGTTCTGGCACTTTGTTGTTCTGATACTCTTTTAATCTCTCTGTACTTAAAAAAAAAAGGCTGAAACTGTCGCTCGGTGAGAAAGTTGTATCACCTTTCCAGCAGATCTCTATGAACAGGATTTACCCTTTGCTTGGAGATAGGTGTGTTCAGTGCTGCCCCATTGAGGAGAAATCTGTGTGCAACCTGATTGCTATAGTAGCTGCTATGACCTAACAGCAGAGGAGAGCAGAGGAGTCACTAATGTTAAAGATAAGGAGAAATCTCAGAGAATTTTCCAGAGAGTTTGTTATGGAGACTCTCTGAAGAACCAGTGTAATGGCTCCACAAGGGTACTCCACATCCTGATAGGGCCTGCAGGGACTATTTATTTGTCTCTCACCTTCCTATTTCTCCTGCATTCGGCTCACCTGGATGGTGGCTGAATGCAGCAGAAATAGCTTGAAAAGAAGGAAATGCAAGGTCCACAGGGACTAGAGAGAATGGGCCAAACACAGTTTCTGCCCCATAACATTTATTAATTCATTCTATAAACATTTATTGAAACTACAGAATGTGAGGCATTGTCCCAAGCTCCGGGAGCAGGGTGTGAAAAATAAACCCTCCCCAAACCAAAAAACCAAAACAACCAAAGTCCCTGCCCTCTTGACAAAGCTTATAACATAGTGGCAGTCAAATGTTCGTGGAGTGAATGGATGCCTAGACGCAGGCAGTGACAGCAGGGGTGACAGCTGGGGGTACGTGCAGCTTCCAGCTTCGTGAAATTGTTAAGCACTGACTTAGACCAGATTGATTTCACCATCCTGACTTTGAGATTCCAGTCTCTCTACATGGCAAATGTAACACTTGTGTACAAGCATTCGCACACTGTTTTATTTAAAACGTGAATTTAAAGTGCCCCTAGGGAGGCAAAAGGCTGTAGGTGCCTTTATGGGCTGCCTCTGGGCACCTTTACCTTTGAGCAGCTCCGTCAAAACCTTTCCAAGAGAACCGCCAGGTGGCACCTGTAAGGCGCAGATGGGAAGAGTCATTTGCCCCACACCCTACCGCCCGGAATAACCAGGCTGCCTGCTTTCCCCTGTGGGCTTGTTGGAGAGGAAGTGGGGGAGTTTTAGTCTCCGTCCAGACTGCGTGATTACATACCCCGTTTTCCTGACACCCCAAACCCGCCGAGGGCGAATTTGTCCCCACGCGTCCAGTCTGTCCAAGGCATGTCGCACGCTTGTTGGGAGCACCTCGGCCTCAGCCACCTGCCACGACGTGGGGACTAGCAGTGGGTGGCCGTGGGCTGCGCTGAGCTGGGCCCCGAGCCTGTGCCCAGGTCTCCTCCATCAGACCTCCACCCGGGCCAATGGGAGGAGGGACAAGAGGGACAGGTCCCAGCGCGGTGGCAGGCAGAAGTCCCTCGAGCGTGGGACACCGCCCCAGCCTCCCCACCACAAAAAACCCCCTTGGTCTGGGGACGGTCCTTCAGAGGCCGGGGTCTAGGGTTCTTTCTCTGTGGTATCTCCTGCCTCCTCCGCAGCGTGGCGGCGTCGGGTCACCCCTCATCCCGCAGCAGTGGCCCCACAGCCCAGGCTGGGGTTGCCGACCCCGAGAGCACACAGGCCTAGCAGAGGGTAGGGGTGCTTGGTGTCAGCACACGAGGCCAGCGTGTTTTGGTCATTTCGGGGTGGGGGGCGGCAGGGCCACCAACTCCGCTCCTTCGGTAGCGGGAAGCCAGCTGCGCCAATTGCGCGACTGTCCCTGTCGCCGCTGCCTCTATTAGGTCGCTGGTGACATTGGGAGGAGACCGCTTGGAGAGAGCAGAGGGGGAGGAAGAGGAGCAGGGAGGGTGGGGGTGGGGGGAGAAAGTAGCAATTGTGCCAGGGGGCGTGTGAGCAGCCGGCGAGGCAGCCGCGCCGGGGACAACTTCTCTGGGGCGCGCGCGGCGGGGCGGGCGGGGAGCGGGCGGGGAGCGCGGCGTAGCCGGGAGCCCGGGGGAGCCGCTGGAGCCTCGGGAGCCGCGGCCCGCGCCCTGCGCCGCCGCCGCCTGCTAGTTTCCTCCGGGTTCTCAGCCCCGGGTGCTGAGGCTCGGCTCTATAAATAGCAGGTTACAGCGCCTTCTGGGCGCGCACACGCTCACACGCGAACGCAGGAAAGTCAGGCTAAAAGTGTCTGCTGCTGCTGCCGCCCCCCACTCCGCCTCCGGGAGAGGTAATTACCAGCCTGGGATCGGAGGGCTCGGTGGGGAATGTTGCAGGGTGGGGTGGGTGATGGTGGGTGATCCGGGAGGCGAGGGAGCGCGTCTGGGAGCGTGGCAGCACGTCCTGGGGGGAGAGCCTGTCTGTTTTGCATCAAGTTTCTCAGTCTTGGAGCCTCCATCGCTCCTCCAGCTCGGCCGCCTAAGGGCTGGGTTGTGCTGTCTCTCCTCGACTCCTGGGGTACCCCTGTCACCGCGCCTGCTCTCCCGCCGAGCGCCCCTCGGCCCGGCACACGCGAGTGTCCACACTCTCGGGGCCCCGGGTCACTCAGAGCTCTAGCCTCGCTGACCTTCCAAGGCTGCGCCCACCTGCGCCGTCCCTCAGCGACGCTGAGGTGGCCCGGGCACTCTCACCCCCAATCCCGAGCGCGAGCTAAGGCTGCTGCCCGCCTCAGAACTCCTTAAGGCGTAGAGGGGGAGGTGGGGTGTGAGGTGACAGAAGTCGGGGTCTCGGTTGCCTCATTTTTCATTTTTTCCTAAAGAGACCCTCTCTATGGCCACCTCCACCCCTAACCTCAACTACTCATTCTGGCAAAGAAGCCTGGCATGTCTCCCCTTGGCCACCACGCATCCCCGAATGGGTTTCACTGAGGGGTCAGCAAGCTAGGGCGTTAGCCTGAGGGCGTCGGGGCCGTGTGTGTAGGGTCGGGGAGGTCATTGTTCCCAGCCCAGAACTGTGCTGCAGGCCCCTCAAGCTCTGGCACCTTTGGCAGGGCCCCGAGCCGGAGAATGTCTAGCAGGCTGGTTCTTGAATGTACTTGAGGCTTGTAGCTGGTTCCGAGATGAGGATACTAGAACTACACGTACCTGTTATTGTTCCTCCCCACGCCTCTGAGTTCTCTTTCCTGTGGGGCAGTGCATGCTGCCCCTGAGGACGCGGTCAAGCGGGACCCAGCAGTTTCTGTTGGGCACAAGAGGTTTCATAAGGGTGAGGATGCGCATATTGATTAGGTTGTTGCTGCTGCTGCACTAAACTTAGGGACAAACCGAGTAGGGTTTTCTATGGCTCTTATTTTAATGACAAGAGATTCGCTTTGTTGCCTCTCTTTTCTTCCCCCAAACCAGGTTTCCTCTCTTTTTCGGAAATGTTATTTGAGGTCATTACATTTTATGACTTCAGGTGTTACAGTTTGCATGTCTCCTTCCTCTCAGTATGACAGAACTTGTTTATAAAGGTGTGGCTCTATAAAGTAAGTAAAAGCCTAAAGTCAGAGGATAAATTCATCTTTTCTCCCTCGAGATGGGGCACGAGATAGCCCTTCTCTAGGTGTATGCCTACATTTCAAAGACCTTGCTTGTAAAAGCAATTTTCTTAATTAGTTTTGGTCCAGAAAAGGTAGTGATCTGACTCAATGCTAGAGCAGCACATAAGGTGCGAGGAATCATCAACAGGGCAGCTGGCTGATGGTGTGTAAGAAGTTGAGTCAGGAGAAGACTGGGCAAGTGGGTCAGTGAGTGTCAGCTCACATAGTATATAAAGAAATGCATTATCCCCTTATGCATGAATGCACATAGATGCATTATGTGTTCTTTTGCAATACACTCCAGTAAAGCATCGATATGAAATGATCAGTGACTTTGCGATAAGTGTATGAGCATTAAAGATTGAGTCTCTTACATTTGTAGTTAAAATGTTGCTACAATGGAATGCTTTTCCAGTGTATTTCCTTAAAATGTGATTTAGAAGATTGTCCTTGAAAGGTTATGAAATGTGCGTATGAAGAGATGCTAGATGCTCAGTGTTATTAGGAAATATATTTGCTGATTGAAATACTGCTCTTATTCTAGAAAATTATTCTCTTTGATTAGCCAAACCAATATTTATTTGTGATAAACTAATGATCAGTTAGGATGTGCATATTTTGCTTTTGACTCTTTCATAAAGTATAAGAACAATCAGACAGACCAACTTGAGTCTTGTCCCTCTAGCTGTTTAAAGAATCATGCAAATGTATAAACAGAAAATACTTTTAAAGTCTTGGGTTTAAACTTCACTCTGAGGTTGAAAATTGGCTGAATAACTTCATTTCTCATAAGATTTTTGTCAAAATACTAAATGGCTCTAATATAGACTCATCAGTTAAATTTGATTATAAAAATCATGCTATTAGATTTTAGTTGTGTGAAATGGAAAATCGTTAAGGTTGGGGAAAAGCCAGATATTTGTTCTAAATTGTGAAAATTGAAAGTAATTAATTTCTGAAACCTTGGAGTATCTTCTAGTATAAGTAATGCAAATCTCCACATTAGTAACTGAGTTAACTTTCACTACCTTGAGTCAAAACGCAAGTGGGCAATTCTCTGAAAGACAGAAAAAACTGCCAACTAATCTTATATCTCTTAGCAACCAAATAGATGACAGTTTCCAGGTAAATATGTGATATCTGAGAATGCAAAGTTTTAAAAAAATGGAATCATAATTAGTGAGGAAAATGCTTACTCAATATCTATTGTATTTTTTAATTTCATAGTGAGCAATGCACAGTAGTACTAATATTATGTATATAAATATACCTAATATGTATGGAGTAAATTCTTGTCTTTCACAACCATGGAGATTTTAATAGATAGAAATGCCCTGTTTTAAATAACCTCAAGTTAAATGTTCAGTTGAAAGCTATATCAGATTCTTCTGTACTATGTATTTTACCTTTTCAACATGTCTTATCTATGTTTCTAAAGCCCTAAGGAATCTTCTCTGTAGGCCATTTTGTTACTACTTTTTTATGTTAAGTTAGAAATCTTGATTAGAGAGTTCCTTAGAGTACACTCATAATCATATATACTTTAATATTTAGGCTTAAGAAGTGAGGTTATTAAAAATTACTTTTAAACATTTATATTTAGATAAATCCAAATGATGATGCTATGATTGTATTTTCATGTGAAGGGTGCATGTAGTCTCTGTGTTCCAAAACTTTAGATGCAGCATGTACCTAGAAAAGCCATAAGATATGTAGGAAAATTTTAAGGCCTCTTTCAGAGACTTTGGTATAATTGTCATTTGAATGAAGATGTGTGTGCTTATTCTCTTTATACATTGTCACTACCTTGTAGGTTTATATAAGCATGCCAAATGTTTATGAAGTTTTAGGGATTATAGCCATATTGTATATATATTTGCAGCTGCAGCAGGACTTTTCTTACATAAGTCATAGTTGTATCTTCTATCGTATTTCCTGGAAGTATCTTATTATAGATGGTATACCATAAGGCCAGTGGGCTATCTAGGAGCCATAACTTTCGATTTTTTTCAATTGACTTTCTAATTTACCAAGCCCTGGCTATCATGATATACATCATTCCATCATGGTGTGAGTTGGGTTTCAACATAGTGTGTATTCTTAAATCATGTTTCTCAAACTGAGTTTCTTGAGTTGCAACGTTTTGAGTAAGTCCTGTCTTTTGCATTAGGCAGCCATATCAAGTAGGTGTCCTGATTGCATGTTGGAGGCCTTAAAATAGCCCTGTGCAGAACTAAGTGAAACAGATTTGGCAGTAATTTGGTTAAACTGATTAAAGAAAATCTTGAGAAATTTTCCAAGTTATGTGGCTTTGATTAGAGATTCCTTTGGGAATTATCTAAATTAATGATTTTCAAGGGGATGGAGGCAACACCTCCCTTAAAAGGACAGGTTCTATCTGTCTACTCATCCATCCCTCTCTCCATCTATCCATCCCTCTATCCTATCTGCCTGTCTGTTTTTACCTGGGTCCTTCTGGTTATGAAAACAAAGCAATGAAATGAACTTGGAGGTGAAATTATTCAATGATTTTCTCTGTTGTTTTCCAAGGCTAGAAAAGTTTGTGAGATATACTGAAAACTTAAATTGTCATGCTGATTTTGAATGATTTGAGTAACAATAGCAAAGTATCTTCGGAGATCAAAAGGAAAATATAATTTTTAGAAATTTCTATGTATTAGTTGTTTATTTAGTTTTTGTTTGTTTGTTTTATATAAGACAGAGTCTCACTCTGTCTCCCAGGGTAGAGTGCAATGGCATGATCATATGTTATAGGAGTTTGCAACCTCAAACTCCTGGGCTCAGGCAATCGTCTTGCCTCAGCCTCCCGAGTAGCTGGGACTACAGGCATGTGCCACCACACCTGGCTTAGTTGTTTATAATAGATTATTTGTTTATAAATTTTAAATATCTTTAAAGGAGACCTGAGATTTTAATGTTTCTCAAAAGGGAGTCTGAGTTTCAAAAACTTAAGCAACAATGATTTAAAGGGAATCTTGTTAATATTTTTCACTATGAAAAGCTGGATTGACGGAAAGATGAGTCTTTCACCTTTCACCTTAGTTCTTAGAATAGGTAGTTACAGTGCATTAAGAAGATCAGACTCAGAGACTACCATTTTTGAGTATAGAAAATCAAATAAAATATACTCCCTGACCATAACAAAGTCATCTACAAGAACCTTTTCTTTAGTCCCTTCAAAATGATTCTCATTTCATTTTCATGGAGCTTTGCTTTTCTAGCCAAAAGATCAGAGATGAGCTCTAGCCATTAGAATAACCAAAACATAAAAATTATTCAATGCTAGGAAAATAAAGTAGGACCAAAAACCAGGGGCATCTTAAATTGAAGTTATAACCTGTAGATGAAGGGAGATTATAGCTGTCTTCCAGAAAGCTTTACAGCATCAGTAGTGATTATTTAACATTCTGTGATGCCTTTTTGAACATCTTCACATGCCAAACTTGCTAGACAACCACATTCCACTTACAGATCAGCATACATCACATTCATAATAAAATTTGTTGCATAGTGGATGTAGAGTATTTAAAAATCACCTTTAAAAAAAGAAAACATTTCTTGTTTTCATTAACAAACTTGCAACTTTTTATATCTATGTATCTAATCAGATCTTTCTTTAATTTATGAGATATGGGTGATTTTATGGTATGTTTAATTTCATTTATTCCCACTAGCCTTCTTCTCTTGAAGAAATTATGAATAATTATGCTTCAGACCTTGCTTTCTGGATAAATTGGCTTTAAAATACAGCATTTCTACTTTTCTGAAGACATCCATTGTGCATTTGGTGTTAAAGAGACATTTAGCACTAGGTGGCAGTGTGCAATGCTTAGAAACCTTGAGTCATTTTAATTGCAATATATTCATTTTTAAGCTTTTCTTTTAAACATTATTTATTTATATCATGAGTTAATAAAATTAAAGTCAACAGGCACCTAAATCCTTAGTAGTATATTTAGAAGATCTATCATTTTTGATACTTTAAAGATTTGATTGTAATACATACTCTACTTTTATGTGGGGTCTGCTTATGTGAAAAACTGCTAGGAATTAACTGAATTAAATGTGCCAGAATTCTGCTTATGCCTGGGTAAGAGAAAGGGAAAGAGAAAATTAAATGAACTTTATGGAAAAAAAAAAAACCCTTATGGTCATTCTAAAATAGACATTGTATTAACCATCTGTATTTTAATCCTAATCCCCTCACAACATTTTTTCTAAGAGTCAAAAAGTATAGTTATTATTTTTTCTCTATTTCATTGCTCTTGGAACAGTGCAAAAAGAAAAGTGCAGATTACCTCACTGATGCTTCAGCAGATCACCTAATGTTCTCTGTAATACTTATGACCTGGCCACCACAATGACCAAATTGAATCAGCCATGTGGCATTAAAATTTATGGGTTATTATGACAGCTGAAAGTTATCTAAACCATTTCTTCTTGGTTAAACTGAATGTAGACATCTCTGTCTTTGGCCGAATGATTGAATTATGGGTCATAGCAGAGCTAATCAATTTAGTCCATCATCTGTGCACCACAATGGGACCTCTGCATTGTCCAACCTTCTGATTGGAACATCCTCAAGGTCAATGTGGCAGGCATTGCAGTCATGTTCACTGGATGTGGCTATTGTGGGAATGGAAACCAAGGGTAAAAGTTAATCAGCCTAAATTGACGTAATTAAGAAATGCATTTCTTTTATTTTTTTTTAAAGCCGTTTAATTGTGTTATTGTTTCAAAGGTAAAAAATAGAGTAGTGCAATGAACCCCCATGTACCCATCAGGCAACTTCAATAATTGTCAAATCATGGCCATTATCATTTGATCTACAATCCTACTCTCTTTTCTCCTCTTTGGAGTTTTTAGAAGCAAATCTTAAAAATTACATCAAAAGAAGTATACTTGTAAAGTAGTTATTTACAAAAAAGTTACATGAAGGGCAACCTAAAAAATACTACAGTAAAATCACCATATTTCACTTACGTCAGAAATCTTGGCATGAGGTAAATTAAGTACTCACATTTGTTTCTGAAAAATATGGTAGATTTTATATAATTAAGGAATAAATTTCAATCTAGATTCTATGCCATATTTTTTTAATTACCAGATGTGCGCAGCAATGTCCTTGAACTTATTATAATACATACTTGATAAACTGATGAATGAATTAGGCTTCTTAGATTAAAACAAATATTAATATTAACTGTATATCTTATCGCCTCAGTTTTTACATAAAATTTTGATTTTATTAGAAGCAGACTTTGGAGATATAGTAGACCCTTGGAATGCAAAAACTGAGATTTGCATGAGTCAAGATTTTATCATCCATCTTAAAGGTACATGATGTGTAGTAATCTAAAATACTACTGAGATGTGAATTTAAATCACATAGTTCTAGAGACTGACCTTTCAGTGAGTTAGCCTCACCAGTGGCCTAGCACATACCCAGGTAACTTTATGCTATGGTTGACATGTTTCATCACTTTTTAGGACTAATTATCTGTGGTGAGAGTGTTTGAAAATTTGGAAATCTGAGAAATTGTTCAGTCCTCCCCTTTGAGAATGTCATGGATCTCTTGACATACACCTTTTAGATTTTGTATAGAGTTGAAGGTTTAAATTTGAATTTTTTTCACATTTCAAAAAATTGACAGTGACCACAATGCATAAATCTTTGCAACATTATGTGTCTGAAAGAAAATATTTAATATAATTCCATTGTGGAGAAAACAAGTAATTTGCATTTGAAGCATTTATGCCTTGCCATATTTTTCATGCTTATAAGTTATATAGGAAGCAAAACACCTGTATAATTTTCTTAATATTGGATGCACAATTTTTTTGCCTGTTTTTGAAATTTACTATAACATTTTCTTCACTGGACTATGTTTTAAAGACTGCCTCCCAATTTACTCATGTTATTCATATCCCCTTTCCCATTTTATATTTTGGGTAGGAGTGAAGAATAGTTACTGTATGTACTCAGAATAATGTAATGAGAAATAATTGATCCAGTTGGCTTCTACTTGATTTCTGGGATTTCTTTCTTTCTTTTTCTATTGAAAAAAAATTGACAAGTAGAGAAAAGTCTAAAGGGGCAGAAAAACATTACCCAAGGACAATATTGTTAGCATTTTGTCGTATTTCTTTCTAGGATTTTCTGTGATCCTTTTATAAAAGTTGAGATTATCATGTGTGTGTGTATGTGAGAAAAACTGCTTTTTTCACTTAGAATTATATTGTTCAATTCAGTTTAAATATTGATTGAGACTTACTATTTGCCAGGTACTATGCTAAGCTCTGTACTGGGTCATGGTGATGATTATAAAAGAAAATCACTTTTCCCATGCCTGTAAGCACTTCTCTAACTTCTTGTTATTGTTATCTGGTAGTTAGGTTTATGAATCATTATCAGTTGTTTAGCCATCCTACTAATTTAGATTTTCAGATTATTAGGTTTTTTTGTTTGTTTGTTTGTTTTTTTGCTGCTATCACACGGTGATGGATATTTTCTGTCTGACCTCATTTTCTGCTATTCCTTGCCTAATTTTTCATTGCTTTTTTTTTTTGGAGTGATTCCTAGAGGTGGTATACTGGATAAAGGGTATGAACCTTTAAAAAGTTCCTTATTCATATTGCCAAATTGCATTCCAGAAAAATGCACCCATTTCATTCTTTCTGGAAGTATAGAAGTCATTTCACCATCCTTACTGCATTTAGGGATTTTTCTTTAAAGTTTGTTAACTGGAAAGGTGAAGGTGATTGTAACAACAGCTAACATTTATTAAGCACCTCCTACAGGCTATTCATCATGGAAAACCTTTATCTATATTATCTCATTTACTCTTTACAGCAATTGTATAAGGACAATATTATCACTCCTATTTAAAAGGTTGGAAAACTTGTTTTTTGAGAAGTTAAGTGACTTACCCAAAGTCACACAATTGGTAAGTGATAGAATTGGGTCTTGGACCAAGACTGACTTTACTTTCAATTTTAGGCTTCAAAGTACTACATTGCTCTTCTGCTACATTTGATTGAGATTGAACATTTTTAAATGCCTATTTTTATTTGTACTTCATTTTTTAATGCCCATTCATATCTTTAGGCTGTTTGCATATAGAGACCTTAGTTTCCTTTTATCAAGTTTTAAGTGTCCTTTGTGTATTAGGGATACTTTTGTCATTTATATTATCTATTTTTTTAAAAAATACTAAAGTTGAAAATGTATTTGTGGTTAAGTTGAATGTCATATTTCTTTCATTTTTTTTGTGTGTATAGAGAGTACTTTCTCATTCCCAGAACAGGTTTAAATTTATTTAAATTGTTTTTCCCTTAAAATAATTTTTATTTAATTCTTCAATGATTTTTTTTCTCTCTAGTCCATTCAACATTTTTTTGTGAGTATGGTCTGAGATAAGGATTAAATTGATTTTTCTACCAAAAATAGGGAAGCATTTTCCAACAGCAGTTTTTGAATAATCAATCTATTTCCTACTTATTTGTGTTTCTACCACATGACATTATCTATATTTTATTCTAGAGGTACATGTACATGCATGCACACACTCCCATACTCCCTCATAGTGGGTTTCTTGTTCTGGTGTATTTATTTAATTTTAGTGTTTTGCCAGTACTTTCATTAATATCACACAGGCTTAAATGTCATTGCTATTTCCTTAATATCTGGTAGGACTGATATCATCTTTCTGTTGCTTTTTCTGTTGTGTATGTGTGTGTGTAGCTTTTAAGATATTTTCACTGATATTTCTTCCATATTAATATTAGAATAATTTTGTAAAGCTACTCCAAAATATTTTTAGATTTTAATTGAAATTTTATTGACTGAATAAATGGGATTTAGGAGAATTGGAAATTACAAGATTTAATCTTCTTATCCAGAAGCCTGGTATGTTTCTCAGTAAAGGTTTTATTTTGGAGTTTTTTTGTGCTTTATGTAAGGACCCATGCTAGACATCAGGCATTTTTCTTAAATGTTTTCCTTTTCCATGATTCACTCTTTGAGCCTACCAAAGAATTATTCACCACGCCCTACACTCCTTGGACCCCATTACCTTTACTCATTCATGTGCACCTGTTTGGCCTGATGGTATCTCAAGGTCCTCTAGGGAGGGACACATGAAGCCTGAAAACATCTCTTTTCCTATTACTATGCCACAATTCTGCTCTCAATATATATTTGCTTTAAATTATTTTACTCAAATTAGCCTAAGAAGATACATTCAGTATAAATATTTAAGCCATAAATATGAATAATAGTTTAATTTCTTAAACAGCTCACTAATGAGGTGTCATAACATTGCCAAAAATATGTATTACTTTGTGTAATAACAAAGTACAATGCAACAAATGTTGATCAGTGTGATATTTTGTTTTCTGCTTCAAATCTGACAAAATTACTTCTAAGATAATCAATTTTGGTCCATTACAATGGAGTAGAAAATTTGGATATGTAGCCTGAAGCTCTAGCTTATTTACTTGGATCTACACTCTAGTTAAAGAGATTTAAAAAAATGAAAATAGTCTGGAAATATTTTCATACATACAATTTATGTCTTTTTTAAATGCTGTATAATCCTATGGTCCAGTTCTCTTTCTTTGACCTTGGTATATGAGAAAATTTGCTTGTTGAAATCATGCGAGAGAGAAAGCCTTGCTTTTGTTAACATAAGTCTTACACATTTTCCTGAAGCTGAGACTTGTTTAGCTCAGGCTAGTGGACTCAATATCTCCTGGTGTCCTGTCTCAGGAAGCTGGAAATAGAGAAGTAGAATTATTATGTAGAGGGGTCTTCAAGCCTACTTATCTATTTCCCCAATTCCACTCACATTATTTCCAAGGGCAATTCTTCTGTGTAGTAGAATTGTGGGTGTAAGTCATATATGAGCTACAAGCATGGAGGTGTGGAAGAACCGTGTTTATCCCCCTGCGTAAAACTGCAAGGGCTTCCACATGGGTGGGTTACCGAGTCAGAGTCTACTTACGTCATCTTTCCATTTCATAGGCTAGATAATTGAGCTCAACAACAAATGAAAACACGTGAAAAACTTATAATTAGCTTTTGTTAAGATTTTCTAATTTTCATGCTTAGGTTTATATGTTTCTTTTTGGTTGAGTGCTTGAAGCAACAGCAGCAATGCACTAGCAGTGATGAGAATCCTCTCAAAGCCTCAAGGGAGTTTTTCTCCCACTTTTTAAAATTTTCATGTCAGAATCTCTTGGGTGATGTGATTCTGAGAAAGAGTGCATGAGAGAGAAAAAGAGGTCAGTGTAGATACTGCAGAACAAAAAAAAATGCGATAGGATTGTAAATCACATAGCAGTTAACTTGGGATTCTAACTTATACAGACAAAGCTCTATGATACTTTCTGCTTCTAGCACATTGGTCCACATAAACATTAATTATAATAAAAATGATAAAGTTTTACTGAAAATACAGTCTTAGTTTGAGAAGGCAACTTCAAAGACCTCCAGTCTATTTCCATACTCCGTTTTAGGGTGACCAACATCTTAATTTGCTTGGGACTGAGGAATTTCAGTGCTAACACCAAGAGAGACCTGGGCAGATGGGATGGTGGGCCACCTTATCTCCACAAGCATGTTTGAAAAGCATAGGGAGAGGAATGGGTAGCCGTTTCTACAAAAATCTATTGTAGTCAATAGAAAAGAGAGACAGTTTTTGGTATATGAAAGTGTTATCTGAACATTCTACGAATAATAATCACCCTAGAGATGTTACAAAATCTGGACTTGTCCTTTGCTGGCAGAAACTGGATATTTTTTATTTATGTACTTATCCTTATTTATTCATGATTTATTCCCTGCATACTTCCAAAAATAATCCGAGATAGCTTACAGTAAAACCATATATAAAGTTACTGAGTTTTTACAGCAGTTCAATGATAATGCAAAAGATATATTTTGGAGCTTGGCTAAAAGTATTCCTTTAAAATTAAATTTAATAATAGGAATACTAACCACTACAAAATCTGAGATGCTTTATGTAGAAAAATATATTGGTACATTCAGAATCACTACCTAGAGTCTCATGATTTTAGATTAAAAAGGTAGCAATTATTTGAGTGATGATTTGGTGTTATCAAGTTCCCATCAGATAGTCTCAGTGAGCTATTGAGGTGAGGCTTGATAAAAAAGAGCTCTGGGCTCACCAAGACAATAATGACAGCTTTCATTAACATGAATGTTTTAAATTCTGGCTCTGTACAGTCTGGCATTAGATACAATTGTTTTGCATTAAACAGACTGTTACATTTACTGGTGCAACCCTTTATTTTTCCAAATCTAGACTATAGCAATTTTGGTAAAGTCATTCTAATTTTACCTGAGCTTTTTTTTTTTTTCATCTATTGAATAGAGATAATCACTTATAGATTTTTAGTGAGAATTAAGTGGGATTGTCTACAAAAATGACATATCCACAGCCATTAATATAATTATTATTCTGTTATATTCTATATTGAGAATGATCATTTAGGATTCAATTACAGCTTCAAGTGTATCCAAGAAAACTATATTGAGTCATCTTGGGTGGGTATGGGTGGTCAAGAGTATTAGAGAGATATACTTAAGGTTGGTGCAAAAGTAATTGCAGTTTTACCAGCATTGAAATTTGCCATTTGCTATTGGAATGCATTCTTAAATAAATGTGGTTATCTTATACATCATTTTAATGCACATTTCTCACTTTTTTTGCTAATGACTTATTACTTGCTGTTTATTTTATATTTATTTTAGACTGTGGAAATGATGTTAGACAAAAAGCAAATTTGAGTGATTTTCTTATGCAAGTTCAAAATGGGTTGTAAGGTAGCAGGAACAACTTGCAACATCAACAATGCATTTGGCCCAGGAACTGCTAACGGACACACAGTGCAGTGATGGTTCAAGAAAATTTTCAAAGAAGACGAGAGCCTCGAAGATGAGGAACACAATGGCCGGCCATTGGAAGTTGACAAATGACCAGTTGAGAGCAATCATTGAAGCTGATCCTGTTACAACCACACAAGAAGCTGCCGAAGAACTCAAGGTTGACTATTTTACGGTCCTCCGGCCTTTGAAGCAAATTGGAAAGGTGAGAAGCTCGATAAGCGGGTGCCTCATGAGCTGACCGAAAATCAAAAAAATTCTCGTTTTGAAGTGTCGTCTTCCCTTCTTGTATGCAACAACAACTACCCATTTCCCAATCAGACTGTGATGTGCGATGAGCAGTGGATTTTGTGCGACAAGTAGTGATGACCAGATCAGTGGTTGGACCGAGAAGAAGCTCTAAAGCACTTCCCACAAAATTGCACCAGATAAAGGTCATGGTCACTGTTGGGTGCTCTGCTGCCGGTCTGATCCGCTACATCTTTCTGAATCCCAGTGAAACCACTCCATCTGAGACGTATGCTCAGCAAATCAATGAGATGCACTGAACCCTGCAATGCCAGTAGCCGGCATTGGTCAACAGAAAGGGCCCAATTCTCCATGACAACACCCAACTACATGTCACGCAACCAACACTTCAAAAGTTGAATGAATTGGGCTACAGAGTTTTGTCTCATCCACCATATTCACCTGATGAATATTCACCATATTCATCTCATCAATCAACTGCTGCTTCTTCAAGCATCTCGACAACTTTTTGCAGGGAAAATCCTTCCACAACCAGCAGAATGCAGAAAATGCTTTTCAAGAGTTCGTGGAATCCCGAAACATGGATTTTTATGCTACAGGAATAAACAAACTTATTTCTTGTTGGCAAAAATGTGTTGATTGTAATGGTTCCTATTTTGATCAATAAAGATGTGTTTGAGCCTAGTTATAATGATTTATTAATAAAATTCATGGTCCAAAACTGCAATTACTTTTGCACCAACCTAATAATTTACCCATCAGTTAAAAGTTTGAATTACATATTCTTCTTGTCAGTGTGAGGCTGGGTGTTCTTCACTTGAGTTTCAGTCCATGGGAATGGAACTAATTACCCGTCGGGGGTGGCTTTCAGCTGTGGCAGTGGGACAGGTGGGTTTTCCCTGTTATGCTTGTGAAGGGCGAAGGTGACTGATCCAATCCAAGAGGGCTAAACACAATGTAAGTATACATGAGATCCTTCTTCTTGCCATTTGTCTCTTCTTTAAGTTGAAAAATGGTTTTTTAACTCTGACTGGATCAGTCTGTTGAATATATACATAATATCTGGAGATCCTATGATGATTCTGAGCAGAAAATTGCCCAGCAACTGGAAACCTTTAATCATGCACTTTGAACATTTCTAGCCCCAATTTTTTTTTCATGGCCTAGAAAACATCATAGTTGGAAGGAAACATCTGCTGTGTTTTTAATGAGAGCTTTGGAATCCAATATGCTTCATTTACAGGGTCATTTTATGTGCATTGGACACATTTAAAAATTTTACTTGTCACTGAATTTTCTACTCAGAACATTCCACATAAGTAGAAATAAATGTTAACCTCTGTCAAATACACTGGGCTAAAGCCATCTATAGAGGTGGGCAGTTAAGTGTAGAAAAACCACTGTACATGCTGGATTGTTTTTCCCTCCTGCTGGCTTAGAAGATATGTCTTGAGCACAAAATATATTTTATTTTTAGGAAGGATTTGTTTACACCGTTTGGTGCCAATGCTGCTAAGGTTTATTTGCACTACAGCTACTTATAGTACAGATACCATAGGAATTTATCTACACTGTAAGAACAATATATTGGAAAACGTGCACACCTTGGGTGACAACTCTTCATTAGGATAAACATGGATTAAACCTCATTCTGTGAAGAATCTTTTATCTCAGTGGAAGACTGTTGCAAACCAGCATTGTATGACTATTGCAGATCTGTTTGCTGATCTCTGTGGTGAGGTTCATTTGCAGATCACTCAACATGGAGGCTTAAGCTTGGGAAGAGGAAAAAAGGCTTTTTGAAAAACACAAGAAGAACTGGTGTTTTTACCCTGATCATAATTCACTGAAAACACAAGGGGATCTGCATGTACCATGTTCTTTAAATTAATGGATAGTGAGGAATCTTTCTTCACCCTTGTGAATCCTGGTAGAAGACATTTGCAGAGAAATTACTGAAGCTGCTCCCCCGTGGGGAGATTAATGTTTTAATATGCAAAAGAGGACAAGTCACAATTCCTTTGCTCAATGGCACTCTGAGCTGCACAGTCTTAGTGCTTTATTTTCCCTGTATAGCTTGTCTGCCTAAAAACGTTTAGGGTCAAAAAGAGCCACTAAAACAAAGCCATATCTAGCCTACCCTTAGGACTCTGCTACACGGACCACCAAGCAATGTGACCTAGATCTGGTAGAATAAATACCAATGTGACAGTATTGAGATTTTCTTGCTCATCCAGCCTTTTTGAATTTATTATTTGATTTACTAGCATCAAAGTTGGGTACTAGAAAATAGTGTGAGGGGAGGATGTATCATCAGGCCTTGTAACTTCTTTGTTTCCAGAAGAAATAGAAACCAACAAAAGCAGTTCCTTTAATAACCCTCCACCCAATCTACTACAGTCACATATCCCATTGTTCTCTTCTTCCTGCCTGGCTAGACTGGGCCCTGCAGCTCTACACTCAATCCTCTTTCCTCCTGTACTCTCAGGGATCTCTACATGGCCATTATTCTTCGTCTCCTGTATCTTCACCTTTGCTCCTCTCTGTGCTTTCTTTGAGCAATGAACATACTCAAGATTTTCACATATTAAAAAAATTAAAACTCTCTCCACTCCATATGGCCCTATAGTTACCCTTCTTTCTCTTCCAAGGGAGAGAAGATCCTGGTCCAAGGATCTTGGCACAGATGATTAACATGTCCTAATCCTGCTCCTTTCATTGTAGTGTGGACTCCACCTACACATCTATATGTGTTTGTGTGTGTGTGTGTTTTTATACACCCATATATAAAATGTCTGTATATTATAAGAAAAAATAATGAAGCATGCTTGCCTGTCCCTCCCAAATATATTCCTCACTTTGATTGGAACTGCACTAAATCATTAGATCAGTTTGGGTAGATTTTTAAAAAAAAAATTTTTTTGTAGAGACTGGGTCTCATTCTGTCACCCAGGCTGGAGTGCAGTGGTGTGATCGTAGCTCACTGCAGCCTCGAACTCCTGGGCTCAAGGAATTCTCCTGCCTCAGCCTCCTGAGTAGCTGGGACTATGGGCAGGCGCCTCTACTCCCAACTAAATTTGGCTAGATTTGACTTTTTATGATAGTGATTATGATCCCTCTACAAAAACACAATATATCCTCTCTTCCTTAATGTCTTTCAATACAGTTTAAACATTTGCTCTCTAAAGGTCCTCTCTATCCTGTTAGATTTATTCTGAGACAACTCATTTTTATTGTATTTATTTAAAATGGTATTTTAAAAAATTATATTTTATAACTATTTGTTAATGGTGTATGGAAATAGTATTGATTTTAATGTATTGCTCTTATCAGCCACTTTACTAAATTCTCTTATTCTAATTTTTTCTGTAACTTTGCTGTTAAGTATAATATTTATTGTAATAAAAGTCTATTGCTAGTAAATGCTCTTGATTCCTGTTTATCTTAAATTGCTTTAGACAGAGCTTGCTATCGAATGATAATGTTATACAATTCCAGCTTGACAGTTTCCTCTCAGCACTTTGAAGATATTGCTCCACAGTTTTCTGCCTTCCATTGTTACTATTGAGAATTTTCCTGTCAGTGTAATTGCCTTTTCTTTGTCATGGTCTATCTTTTCTTTCTGGTTAGGATAAAGGCCAGCCACAAGGAAGAGTGCAGAGACTCAGGAATAGCAGCAACAGAACTCTCAGTGAGGGAGAGGTTGCTGGAAAGGAGGAGAAGGGAGGGTATGTAGAGCAGGCCACCCAGAGAGGTGCAATGACCTTGTGTCAAGAGGCACAGCCAGGCTTCGGGACCTCACAGGGAAGGAGCCAAGGACATACACACCTGGACTCTCTCTCCTTCCTCCCTCTGATCTCCTGTCTGTCCTCCTCATAGGCCAAATCTTGTGAGAAGACAGGGGCCATGATGTGACTGATATGATTATCTAAACAGGTCAGCGTTCTGAGGGCAGAATGCATGGTCAGAAGTCTGAAAAGAGTGGATCTGGGAGGATCAACATAAAATATCCAGCCATTCTCCTCTCTTCTCCCCTTCCCCCCTCCCCTCCTCTCCTCTCCTCTCTTCTCTTCAAATATGTCTAGTCACTTTTGATACTTTCTTATTCCTTTCTCAAATTTCAATTTCATCTCTTATTTTCTTTGGGTATCTCATACATATTTATATTGTATCTGTGAAGTCTTGAGGGTCGATAGTTTTTGGTTGTTTCTGCTGACTCTTGCTCACGATGGCTTGTTTTCTTGTTCATTTTTCAATGCGAGCACATTTCTGGCTAAAATTAACCTGTGCTATTCTCAAGAAACCTGAGTTGAGGATCCTTTTCTCTGAAGAGGATTTGCATTTGTTTCTGCAACATGTCACAGACTTCTCCCAGCCCACTCTGTATGAACAGTGTCATTGGAACCCCAGACTCATGTGAAAAAATGCATTTTTCAGAGGTGATCAATTTTTTTTTCCTGCTCAGAGCTATGATAGAGATAAACATTTCCTCATCTGTTCCCTGTGTTAATAGGTGGAAGTCTTCCAGCCCACCTTGTATAGATGGTACTTCACGTTTAAGTATTGTAGTTTATGAGGGGCTCAAGTCATCCATCCCACATGACATAGGTCCAAGGCCTTAACATTCTATTCTTCTATTCCTGGACCTTGGATTCCTCAAGGTCTAGCTTCCTGGTATTTGATATTTGTCCTGTCCTTTCTTGATTAATTTTTTATTTTACCATTGAGGGATTCTCTTTAAATTCTTGTGAACTCCATATTGCATAAGTTATGGCAATTTCTCTGAAATCTAAGACCTTGGTGTGCACCAGATCACCAGTTCTCCTATTTATTCACCCCCTGTCTTATCATCCTTTTCAATATCATTTCCTTGCTTATCCTTTAAATTTGGGGTGCTTCATAGTTCAGTTCCCTCTTTCTGCAACACCTTACACTTATAAATCTGTTATTACTTTAATCCACAACCTACTGTAATATTCATGTGGGCAGGGATTGTGTTAGTATTTTTTCACACCATTATCTTCCTAGCGTTTAGTATAATATCTTGCACCTAGTAAGTGCCCAGCTCATATTGAGTGAGTGAATGGAGGGACATTAATGTGTCTCAATAGAAAATGATGATTGTACTGTAGGTGGGAGGGGTAGGAACAGCAATGGCACAGTAATAGATAAATACTTTCATTTTACTTCAGTTTCCTGAAGTTTGCACTTCTCTTCAGGAAATATATTTTTGGCTATATTACACGGGGAATGTTAAGTATTTTTACCTTTTCCTTAAAAATGTGTATGCCTGCAATCCATGTAGCCCTGTAGAAGTCTAAATGGCTTCAGTTGGTAATGGGATTTTTCTCTCTGCCCAGGGAAATATTCTTGCATCTCTTTCGGTGAACAGTAACAAATTATTATTGGCTTTTTTTCCCAATTAATATGAAAACCTTCTAGTTGGTGTGTGACTTTATTAAATTTGACGGTTCGACTTAAAGACTTAGCTTCAAGTGGAGCAGATAAAATAAAATTAACTTCTGCAAATATTCAGAGCATGCAACACCTGAATATGTGGAAGAGGACTTTAAGTGTATAAAGGGAGAGGAATAGGGTGAAACCTGACTTTATCAATATTGCATGGTTCTTACGCTAACAGCACAGGGCTGGCTGGTGTGTTTAAGATTCTCACCACAAAGGACAGGATGAAGAATGAGGTACTGCTGCATGGAGGCAAACCAAAGACAGACCCTCAAAATAGAAGAACTTGTGGCTTTTCCAAACAAGAGGTGACAGGCCTCAAAAGTGAGTGACTGTGAGATGCAGCATGGCAGGCCCTGATTTGCATTCAACAGTGAGGTCTTGAAAACAGTGGTGGGGAAGATGACTTGGGGAGTAATGGGGGCTACAGAAAGGCATCCGTAGGCCTGTGGACAGAGAGATGCTGCTGAAAGTTTCAGTAGCTGTGAAGGAAAAGTATTTCAACAACAGTGATGAGCTTCCAAGAGCTTTTAAAGATGAAAATGTGTATGGTGCTTTATCTTGGTTATTTTAAAGAGCTTGCTGGGACATTCATTCTTCCTGTGTGTCAGAAGCTGGAGAGCTGAGTTTGTGAAGACCAAAGTGTAGAGAGCTCTTGACAAAATAAGTGGAAATATAGGCTTAGCTGGCTGTAAGTTTCCACAGAGAAACAACAGTTGAGAAGAGCGGTATCACGGGCAAGGACGCTGCAGCCAAAATATCAGAGAGGCAGAGCTTGTTTAGGAGGACAGATATACAATTTTAAGAGATATGAGTGGGCAAATTTTTTGTTGTTGTGCTTTTGGTTTATTTGTTTGTGTTTGATTTTAAGATCAAAATTTAGCATTAGAGATATGGAAAATAGGGCAAGCCTCAGTGCCTACTAGCACTCAGAGATTTGGGGACAGCAGGTTAAATCTCCCAGAGCAAACCTAAAGGACATCTACTACTCAGGTAAAAAGCTGAAGCCAATGCTATTGATTCTGGTGTGGTGTTGTCCTGAAAGATAAGAATATTCAAAGTGAAGATCCTGGCCCATGAAACGTAACGTGTATATTAGCCCTATCCTCCTGTGTAGCCAAATAAATTTACGAATTCAACTACACCAATTAGAGTTTAGGGAGAGGATCTACCATGCTCAAATTTTGGCTGTCAGAGCTGGAAACAGAAAGATGTGATAATCGTTTCTCATATATATGTATATTTCACAGATGAGTTTGTGGAGTAACTTCCACTCAAGCTGTTTGCATCGAAATTACATTTGAGCTTGTCAGTGGAAAGAGGGCAACGTAATCAAATTAAACATAAGTAAATGTTTAGACCAGGGCACAGAAACAAAATAACATGTGAAAAGGGGCTTTTGTTTTCCAAATAAGAGATAAGACAAAAGGTTGCTAAGATCCCCTCTAGCTTAAGCATTATATAACTCTGAGACTCTACATTTTGTATTTTATCTCTTATTTCTTCTTTGCTGTGCCCTACACTGCAGCCAAATAAGATTCCTTAGTTTTTCCCAAACACACTTTCTATTTGTTTATGTTTTGTCCTTTCAGAGTTCTCTTCTTTTCCAACTCTCTCAAAATTCTACCTATACTTTAAGGCCCAGCCCAGGTCACGTGCTTCCCAAGTTCCCCAGCTGAGAGATCGCGAGGTGTTGTGCACTGTGGCTCTGTTATGATACTCTTCATGTGCTTCTGTCTAGCATGGCTACTTGTTTACATGCCCACTCTTAATAACACTCCTAGATTATAAGCTTCCTTGGGTCAGGGATTCCACTGTTGGGTTCTCAGTGATATACAGCGCAGCACTTTGCATATAACAGGGACTTTGTGTTTATATATTGAATTGAAAGATGAATAAAGAAAACAATTTGCTGGTAGATTAAAGCTAGCCAGATTAACTTTACAGTAAAATCTTCAACCTATGTAATATATTAGTGAAAATACTCAAATTGTGTGATGTAGAGTCTAAAACAAATGAATGAGAGCTTTTCTGGACACCTCTCTTTCCAGATGATGATAAATGAAACTATCAGTATTCACAAAGAAGTAATTCTAGTAACCACATCCTCTCTTGAAAAAGCACTAAGCCTTCTAGAAGTCAAAAGAAAGAAAATAACCTATTACATTCATAAAATGCAAATAGCCTGCCCTTTAAAATATGTCAAAAGGAGTATAGTTACGAAAAAAGTCTGACGCATATTTTAGCTCATCACAGAGAATTAGCACACAAATCCAAGGTTGTAGTGCTATTATACAAAATTGCCATAATTTTCCCCCCTCCAGTATATTTCCTAGTTTAAATTCCTTGGTGCTAAAATGGAAAAGTCCTCAGTACCCTGTCAAGAAAGGTATCTTCAAACCGAAAGATGATGATTTCCATTTTGGACTATATATGTCTAACTTATAAAGATTAATGTTATGGGTTCTCTTTATTTAAAAACTTCATTTGTATAAAATGGAAAAATGTTGAGGTGATCAAACTATGTTTTTGGGAGAGAGAACTTGCAGTATCTAAATAAAGGAATGGGGAAAATGAATCAGAGTTGAGATTGCCATGACAGCTCATAACCAAAATAATTTACTCTTCCAATATTGTACAGAGAAAGCTTTTGGATTGTGTCTTTGAAGGGGGTGATTCATATCCGAAAAGCCATAACTTTTGGAGTTAGAGTCATGGTTAACTCTCAATTTTAAAGTAATTACGTATTTAATTAAGTTCAAGGCAACACTTAACAAGTTCTCTTAGCCTATTTTAGAGTGTTTTAAAGATAAGAGGGTTTAGAGGAAGAAAGGGTGGTTTAGGAAAGGAGCCCAAAGGACTGTGTTAGCCAGGGTTCTCTAGAGAAACAGAACCAACAGGATGGATAGATAGGTAGATAGATAAGAGGGGATTTATTATGGAAATTGGCTCACATGATAATGGAAGCTGAGAAGTCCCATGATCTGCTATCTGCAAGCTGGAGATGGAGGGGAGCAGGTGGTATAATTCAGTCTGAGTCCAAAGGCCTGAGAACATGGGAGCCATGGTGCCTGACCTGGAGTCTGATGGCCTGGGAACCAGGAGCTCCAATGTCCAAGGGTGGGAGAGGATGGATGTCCCAGTTCAAAGAGAGAGAGAGTAAATTTGCTTTTCTTCTGCCCTTTTGTTCAATTTAGGTTCTCAACAGATTGGATGATGCCTGTCGGCATTGCTGAGAGCAGATCTTTACTTAGTGTACTAATTCAAATGCTAGTCTCTTCTGGACTAGCCCTCATAGACACACCCAGAAATAATGTTTTCCAGCTATCTGGGTATTCCTTAGCCAACCAAGCTGACATATAAAATTAACCATCACAAGTACTGACACTGACTGTTCTTGCGTGATATAGCCTTTGCTTTTTCATGGGAGACTCTAAGAGCAGGAGAACAGCTTTTATCTTACAACACTATCATTTCAACTGGAACAACCAAAAGTCTACTGTGTGCCAAAGACAGCATAATCTTTTTTGAATTAGCTTTGAAAATAGAGATCATTTGGAAGAGAAAATATTTAGTGATTTATGTGATCTGTAAACAATAAAGCACTTTAATGAAAAATGAATCTTTATCATTTAACATTATCAAGATTAATAGAAACTCATTCTATCCTTTTAAAAAGGCTACAGATTAAAATTGTGTCATTATCTCTACTCCAGTGGATTGTTTTTGGAGTGAATAGACACTATTATATTCTTGTAGTATTTTACATCTTAATTGTTTTTATTCATGTTAGAAGAAACCCTGCAGTTTTGGAAGAGGTATAAATACTGTAAAAGAGAAATAAAGGGACAATGTCTCATCACTATGTTGTGCTACTACAAGAAGTTCACTCTCTTTAATATCTTGGGAAAAATATTTTGAGCAACTGAGATATCAGCTTTTGAATGAGAGAATCCTTGACTCTTTCTAGTGAAAACTTGGTAGTCAGTCTCATTCACCAAATACTTTTGGCTCTCTGCCTTCTGAGTTATCACATGATTGTGTTAATACTTACTAACCCTCTTGTGGTTGGGTGGCCAAGTGACTAGTTCTGACCAGTGACTTACTTGCAAAAGTTGCATTTGTGTCACTTCTTTACCTGAGCATTTAATTGCCAATGTGCCACCTTCCAAAGTGTGCTTTTTCCTTTGCTGCGGTCACCGACATCTTTTGAGATGGTGTCTGCTCCATCAACCCAGATCCAGTAGTTGGAGGTACAGACAGATCTTGGAGCCAACCCATGATAAACATACATAGTGAATGAGGAAGAAACCTGTGTGAGAAGCTTTTGGGATGGTTTGTTAGCACAGCATAACCTTGCATGTTGACTGATAAAGAAGAAATTTCAAACTGTAGGACCAGGTTAGGAGACCATATAAAAAAAGGATAGAATGTCCACTGTTACTGTTGAGGGGATATGAGTCAGGTTCATCATGCTCTACAAGGTAATATACCCTAATGGTTAAGGACTGTCAGGTCCTTTAAGGTAGTGTTTAAGCCATTATTTCCTCATATACTAATGGGAATGATCATCCTGGCATTTTCCTCCTGAAGTTGTGATAATTAATTGTGATATTGCTCGTAACGTGCTTTCCATAGTCCTACACATTAAACACTGTACTTTAGTTTTTGTTGTTTTTCATTATTACCATTGTAAGAAGTCTTGAGTTCTTCTAATCAAACTTCTAAGCCACCTGAGAAATCACTCTTTTGATAGGTAGCTGTCCTGCTTTTGCTTAAAGTCTGCAGTGACAAGGAACTCCCTTCCTCGTGAGGCAGTTAGAGATCCTTCCTTATGTGGAGGTAAAGGCCGTCTTCCCATAGCTTCTGCCTATTTGGTCTCATCCTGGCCTTTGGGGATACAAAGAGTTAAAATCTTTTTTTTTCTTCCACAGATCAGTGCTAGTTCCTTTAGCCAGTCTTTAGATGATAAGACTTCTCCTCACCTTCACTCCTTCTTTGGCGTGTTAGCCACCCATGTACCATGTGTGTCTGTACCTACACATGGGACTGCTATACCAGCAACACCTGTCACACTAGCACTTACTGAGTGCTCACTACCTACCAGGCTGTGTCCTCTCCACAATTCTATGAGGTAATGTTTGTTATTATCTCCAATTTATGTTTAAGAAACTGAGAAAAGTACAAATGTCTCCTTCTATCTCTTTATTAATGAGATTGTTGTATATATAGTTATAACTGGAAATTCAGAGAATAAACAGTAAAATAAAAGTATATTAAATAAGACTCCATAGTTGATGGCAATTTGAAAAGAAAGAAAATATACTAATAATGGTATATTAATATTAATCAGGTAACCAATAATGTAGAAAACGTGTATTTTATTCACACTTATTTGTAACTTTTTGGATTATTCTAAGCAACAAAGAAAGAACATTGTTCTCTAAATAAGGTATAGTCACCTTGTGGTATCATTTTAATTAAAGCACTATGTATTTCTAGCATGGTATATGAAAATAGAAAACTGACTAAAATATAAATCTAACTGCTCCATGAGAAAGTAGTATATAAATCAAATAAATAAATTCACTCAAGAGAATTTAGGCTCAAGAGAATGTAATATAATAAATACTATATCTTCAGTGAAGTGTTTTATAATGTTATTACTAAAAAGTGTAAACTAAAAATAAAAAAGCAATTGGCCAAGTTCTCAGGAAGCATTATAATTGCTAAGAAAAATAACTGACCAGACAGGAGCAAGCCTGCCTATTCTAAGGATAATTCATACAGTTTGCTAATAAAATGCAGGAGACAGATTAAATTTTTAATGGACTCTAGCCAAGATAAAGTTATAATAGAAATCATGAGAAAGAGACCTCTTAAAATTCATCAAATACATAAGACCAACTTCACAGAACAAACAAAAAAATTGAAATTAGAATAAAAGTACTCTGACTTAGCTAAATAAATAATTTCCTTAAGCTTTCAGAGTCAACTTTTCTACATTAAAAAACTTAAACAAAGAAAAGCAAACCAACCAAGTATACATATAGAAAAGGAGCAAAAGAAGAAAGTGCTAGAATACATTGCAATCATGCATTTGAGAATACAGCATGCCCATTTTTCCTCTCAACATTGTCACAGCATGGCTGGGCAATGCATTTGTCAGCTGAAATAGGAAAAGCTCTGTCTTTGCATACAATATCTTTATAGTTCTAAGAACTTACTCAAAATCTATTAAATTTGTGTGACCTTAAAATAAGGTAGGACTTACTCCAGTTTAATCTAGTTTAAGCCAAAATTATTTGGATTTTGAGTCAAGAGCCTAACCTGGAGGTATGCTGTTTTATGTTGAATTTTTAGGAGCAGAGCCTGTGACAGGGATTCGTTAAGGGAGTGCTCTTCAGGAGAGGCTGTAAGGGAGGATGTTAGGGCGAAAAGCTTAGTAGGTGCTCATGGCGTGGCTAGAGAAAGATTTCTCATGCAGAGATTAAGATATATAAAAGTAAAATTTACTTATCTTCTTAGAGGAGGGAGAGAGAGTGAGAGAGTGAAGGGGTGGGGGGAAGAGAGCAGGGAGATGGCATGGCATTCCAAAGAAAGAGAAGGGGATGCTAGCAGCGAGGCCAAGCAGCTTGCTGATTTTAAGGGGGATGAAGGGAAGAAAAAAAAATAGTGATGGCTGTCAGTTGATAACAAAAGCAGCAGCAGGTAGATAACAAAAACTGCAAGGCTCACCACTCTTGATCTGTACCTGGTGGCCTCCTGAAGTGAGAATCTTGTCACCAAGCTCTCTCCTGTGGAAGCAGGAAGTGTCTGCTCAGGAACTCTGTAAAAGCAGATTCTCAAAACAAACCAACCAAACAAATAAAGAAACCCCACGGTTTTAAAGAGAAAGATTTACATCTCTTTTGCAACGCCTTTCAGCTCTTTTCAGAAGTTGTGCAAAACAGAACTCCTGCAGGGTTCCTGTTAGTGAGAGACCTCATAGGACTGATTTTTAACTGTTACTGGGGAAATTGTGAGATTAGGTATTTTCCTGTTATTTTTGCAAGGCCGCCCCTTTCAT
>CAUYRT010059348.1:0-54060 GCA_963574885.1 Lepilemur ruficaudatus
TGTTCGGGCTAGAGTGCCGTGGCATCAGCCTAGCTCACAGCAACCTCAACCTCCTGGGCTTGAGTGATCCTTCTGCCTCAGCCTCCTGAGTAGCTGGGACTACAGGCATGCGCCACCATGCCCGGCTAATTTTTTCTATATATACGTAGTTGGCCAATTAATTTGTTTCTATTATTAGTAGAGACAGGGTCTCGCTCTTGCTCAGGCTGGTTTCGAACTCCTGACCTTGAGCAATCCGCCCGCCTCAGCCTCCCAGAGTGCTAGGATTACAGGCATGAGCCACCGCGCTCGGCCTATAGATGAGTTTTTATTCCTCTAAGTTTATACCCTTCCAAAACACAGTGGTAATGAGTCCAGAAGACAATGTAAGATGAAGAAAGGTCACACATCTCTCTCTAAATGCTCTGAGTACTGCACAGCTACCAAGTTTGTTATTGCTTTTGGTATTTGCTCTTGAGCTTGGAACTTCACAGCACGCTTCCATCTTCAAGACCATCATACATTAGGCCCACTCCAGGGAGGCGTCCATTTGAAGCCTTTGGTAATAAAAACTGGGTGTTTGGATGTGCTGGGTGTGCTGAATAAGTTGTCTTAGATTTTGCAATGAGTTATATAAATAATTGTGTCACAAAAAATGAAATAGTTGGAAAGTCAAAGGAGAAGTCCAGAATTGTGAGAATTAAAAAGGTTGGGAAGTTTGTAGATCGTGGTGGTGCCTCTTATACAAGTTGTGAGAAAGACATTAGATTCAGATTCTCTTCACAGCGTTGGAATACTGCCAAAACAACTGCATTTGTTCACTGGCTCATGGGATGACCCATACCATTAATTCATTTCTTAGGGAAGAAAGGAACAGAGGCCGACATTTTGGAATTCCTTTCTAGTGGCCAGGATGATGGCAACTGTATTTCCTAGTAGAATTATGTTTCTTCCTACTCTGTGTTTGAGTTGCAAAAAAACAGAAACATAGCATTCCTTGTTGAAGTTCTTCAAGTTGGTGGGCTGATAGTCTGTTCTATTTTTATTTAATTTTCAATTTGAATTCAAAGCCAGTGTTCCTAGGTGCCTTCACAACAAGCTGCAGGCCTATGGGGAATGCTCCATGGCTCCTCCGTGTATCTAAAGTTTGGTCTCCTCATTATGATCAATTAATATTTCAGAGAGTTAATTTTTTTCTGAAATTGGAATAGATGTCACTTTCCAGAAAGTCATTTATATTGCTATTCATTTCTTTTCACTGTCTTGTTTATGACTAAAAAATGCACTGATGGTTTCATAATGAGAGAATATTATGTAGAAATGGGAATATAATCTTTGGAAACCATGACTTTTTATGTGTTAGGTAATATTTCTCTTCAATTTCCCTTTTATGTGATTGTTCCTTCTTTTCTAAAGGGAAATATAAGTGTTAGGAGAGAACTGTAATATATAACACAAATTTTTCATACATATTTCTTCAACTACTATAAAATCTAGAGAGATCAGATGATTAAAGTCCTTAGTTTTTAAAGAATTCTCTTGAGAAATCCCAGAAGCTGGAGACAAATTGTTTTTATTATTGTTTAAGTTTTGTTAGCGGCATAGAATATACCAGGTTCTGTAAAGAAACAAAATATTTGCCTCCATTTCTCAAATATTATATACAGTATTTTGGATTGTTAAAAACAATACTATTTATCATGTGAAAGATACCAATAAAGCCATTGACTATGCACTTCATGAAATCATTTATTCATTTAAAGACATGAACACCTACTATATGTGATTAGATATTGCTAAGTATTATGGTAAGCATAAACATGAATAACAGATAGTGTTTACCTTTTAGAAATTTAGAGTACAGTAGTAGAGACAAAAGTAATCAGATAACTATAATATAGGACAGAAGGTTCTAAATATCATGGGAGTTCTAGTTTAAGTTGGCCTACTGAAGGAATATGTTTGCCTTTCTTCTCCCTCAAATCACTACTGGCATGACCTTATCACAAGCCATGGTAAGACTAGAAAACTGATTATTCTAACAGCAGAGCAGCATATTGATAGGACTTTGGGGAACATATAAATGAGAACAGATTGACAGGCTTTTTGTTCCATGAAGATGAAGGCAGTTTTCAGTAAACCAGTTTCCTTGTTGATAGGGATTTCTTTTAAAAACCCAACAACATAAACACAAAAATCATCTGTTTGAAGGTATACAATAGACAGTTGTTTAAATAATGACTGGAGAGGCTAAAATCATGGAAAGGGAAGCTCTTGGACAGGTATAATAATAATCTTCAGCTTCATTTTCCCTAGAAGCTTGTGCTGATTCTTGGCATGGGTAGGCTGGGACACTGGGCTTTCACTGGGCAGAGGGCCACTACTGAGGACAGGGAAACCAGTAGACATTTTGGCACTCATGGAATGAAGTCACAAAATCAGATACACGAGGAGCCTCAAGACACAACGGATTGCCCCCCATCAAAATATGTGCCAAATTCTAAAGGTATACTGGATAGATCTAAAGAGCTAACCTACAACCTTTGACAAGTAGAGTAGAGAATTTTGAACTCTCCTAATGCTGAGAAGACAAAGTTCTGTAGGACGAATGAACTTAGTGAATAAAAAAAACAGTGTCTTAATTGCAAGCAATGGAGGTTTCAGAGTAAACAAAAGGAAAACCAGAGAAAGCTTGAGTCTCAATCAAAACTTCAACCCAGTCTAAAATCAGCTCATTCCTGAATGAATTAAG
The DNA here is from genome assembly GCA_963574885.1 of Lepilemur ruficaudatus. Taxonomy (NCBI): domain Eukaryota; kingdom Metazoa; phylum Chordata; class Mammalia; order Primates; family Lepilemuridae; genus Lepilemur; species Lepilemur ruficaudatus. The sequence continues at coordinate 2,732 of CAUYRT010059348.1, forward strand.
GTGACAGCCTCTTATTGTATCTGCCTAGCAGAAAAAAGGGTAATCCTTTTCTGATGCAAGATTGCGATATCTGGGGCCTCTTTAATATTTTAAACTCAGTATTCTGAACTTATTAAAATCATCTTTGGCATGGCAAGAGACAGTTCAATGTGTCCAAAAACCAAGAGGAAAGAAATAGGCAATAGAAGCAGATCCATACATAATATAGATATTAAGAAAAAAACTATAACTGATTAATATGAATAAGAAAGGAGAGAAATGATAGAGTAAAAAAGGTAAAATGTTAGAGAATTTTACCTGATAATTAAAATATGAATCAGTTATGATCTATCTACCTATTTAGTTAAAAAGTCACTTTAAAGTTGATGCCTTTTTGTTTGATACTGGATCTTTATGTCTCAAGGTTACGCAGTTGAGAAAAATAAGATAGATGTAAAGTTTGGAACAGTGAGAATAAACTGGAATCCATAGGAATAAGCTTAAACACATGAGATAGACTAGAGCCCATTCTAGTTTCTCACTGATTCTAACTTTAGTAGTAATTTTTCTACACAAAGAAGTTATAATTTTTCATCACATCATTGAAATACATTTGTCTGAGGACTCAGAGAAGCTGAAAGAGGAGTAGCTGAAGGCCTGGCTGCTTCTCAACACAAATGAGGTGAACCAACAGATCAACGGCAATGTGTGTGAGCTGCAACTGCATTTGATCTCTTTGCATGACCTTCCAAGTGTAAATTAAAATGGTTACTGCTTTAGTTCCACTTTCTAAATCTGACATACAGTGTCTTCATTCCCATTTCAACTGGAAACATAGAAGGAAGAGAATTCTGAGAAAGGTAGATCTGGCTAACCTAATTGACATAATACAAAGCTATCATAGACTCTATACAAAAGAATTAGATGTTAGTTACAGAAATTAAAAGAGTTATATCTTAAAATATGAACTAAGTTGATGCAAATAAAACATCAAACTAGACATATCTGAGGTCAAGATTAGTGAACTCGAAGACAGTCAATAGAAAGGATACAAGTGGAAACTAAGAGATAAAAAGAATAGGAGGAGGCAAGAGTAGAGTAAAAGAGAAATTGTATAACATATATGAAATTTATATGTCAGAAGAGAGAAAAGACTTTGGAAGAAATGTTTGAAGAGATAACAGAAAAAAAAATGTCCAAACTGAAGAAAAACATCAATCCACAAATCCAAACAACTCAGCAAACTACAAGCAGAATAAATATGTTTTTAAAAATCACTAAGGCACATCATAGAAAAACTGATTTTTCTAGAAATAAAATTAATCATAAAAGCAGCCAGAGGGAAAAAATATACGTTATCTTCAAAAGGGCACCAATAAGATTACAGCTGACTTCTCAGTTGAAATGATACAAGCCAGAAGATATTGGAATAATATTTTTAATGTGGTGAAAATGTGCCAACCTCGCATTGTATACTCAGTGAAAACGTACCTGAAAAATAAAGGTAAAATAAAACTCTTTTGAGACAAACAAAAGTCAAGACAACCCATTGTCAGTAGCACTGAACTACAGGAAATATTAAAGAAAGTTCTTCAGGCAGAAAGAATATAATTGTAGGAAAAAATGCAGAAATGGAGGAAAAATTAAGAGAAATACAAAGATAAATACGCAGGTAAATATAAGTGAATATAGATGGCATGAACAACAATTGTTATGTCTGTCGAATTTAAAAAAATATATAGAGAATTAAAATGCATGAAAATAACAGCAAAGGGATAAATGAAGTTAAAGTGTTTTAAGGTTCTGTCATTATCATGGAAGAGGTAAAAGTAATCTTTTGTATTAGGCTGTAATAAGTCATGGATTCATGTTTTGCTCTCTTAACCATTAAAAGAATTGTTTAAAAATACGAAACTAATAAGATAATAGAGAGAAAAAAATGAATAATAAAAATCATTCTAAAGAAAGCAAGAAAGCAAAAGGCATCAAAAACTCAAATAGATTAAACAATATATAACAAGAAGATGGGCATAAACAAAAATATATCAGTAAGTACATTAATAAACAAAATAGTTCAAGTAAGACATTAATACTTTCGGACTAGATTTTAAAAAATTAGATGTGCTTACAACAGTAAAAAGGTACCATGTATCACTTACAAACCAAATAAAACTGATATAGCTATAGTGATGTCAGTGAAAACGACTTTCTGAGAGAAAGCATTACTAGAAATAAACAAAATCATTTCATAATGATAAGGTACCAGTTCACCAGGAAGATAAACTAATTCTAAATCACAACATGAGTAAGAAACAAACTTAGCAGGTCTCTGGAATCTATAAGCCATACAGATAAAAGAGTCTCCAACATAAGTGAATTTTGCCAGAAAAAAACTCACAAATAACCACAAAATCAGAAGTAGTAGTGAAGGCTGAAAATAGTAGACTTTGGGTGGTTGGACTGGTAATTTTTATTATTATCGTGTGTGTGTTTGTGTGTATACTACGCCAATCCCCTGTTCTCAGAGCAGCTGACTCCAATGTTTATTTCTAGGATTATGCTATAAATATAGATTTATAGCTTTATGAAGTGGGAATTCTGAGAAGTACCTCTGATAACTTATGGTCTCTTGTATGAAAGTGAGAGATGAGCTATCCTTAAAGAGGGGTCCTTCTAATTATGTATCTCTCTTCCCTTGCCTAGTTCCTAAAATGAATATCCCCATTATTGGAACCTTTATTTGCCAATAGTTCAATAGGGATTCTCATTTGCAGTGAGTAAATAAGATGTTATTATCAATACTTTTTAATTAAGATTCTCACATACTCATGGGAACAAACATCCATGTATCATTAAACATTTTGAGAAATATATGTGTGTATACATATATATGTATTCACATTTTTAAAACTTTTCATAAATTTTCATGATAAAAGCAACTAGCTGCTATCAAAAATAAATGAGCAGTGTTTTTATAAATTAAAAAACAATTACCATAAAGTAAATAAATCAGTAGAATAGTTGAAAAATTGAATAATGGACTAAAAGATCAAAATGAGGGATTCTCTTAGAAAAGAGTACAAATGCCAAAATGTTGAAGAATATGAAAGAAGAGATAACTCATGGAAAAGGAAAAGCCATAGTGAGTATCAATAAAGATTAATGAAACACTATATCTCTCCATGGTGTAGAGCTGCACTAATACAACAGTCATGAGCTACATATGGCTATTTCAATTTAAGTTTAAATTAATTAAATTTAATAAATTTTACAATTCATTTTCTCAATCTACTACCCATATTTCAATGGTTCAAGAGCCACATGTGATTGGTGGCTGCCATTTGGGACAGTGAAGTAAATAAAGATTACTATCATTCTTATCAGAAAATTTAGATGCACAGAGATTGTAGAACAATGTCTTCAAAGTTCTGAGGAAGCATGATTTTTAACCTAGAATTTTAAGTTTAAATTATCTTTCAGTAAAGACTGAATTGACATTTTCAGACACAAGGTCTCAGTATGCTTTATCCCATACGGTTCTTTTGAAGGGAATACCTGAGGGTATATTCAAGGGGAAAAAAATCTAAAAATAGTTGAAGATGTGAAATACAAAAAAAGATGGTCAATAATTTAACCAGAATCCATGATATAGATCTAAAAATGGTTGGTAATAAGGTTATGTGACATTATAATTTCCAAGAAATAATTCCTAAGAAAGTTTTTTAAAACAGAACAAACTAAAAGTATATTTGCTAATGATGTCAACAAAACACACGAAAGGGCAGGAAGGTGGAAAGGAAAGTACTAAGGGTCGAATTTAGAAGTGTACTTGAATGTACGCTATGTGAGAAAAATGGAATGTATAATTACTAAAGAAAGAATGAAGAAAAAAGACAACCCAATAAAATCAATTTACTACAAAAAAGTAGAGAAAAGAAACAACCAGAATATATAAGATTACATATTTCAGTTATTACAATAAATGTGAATTATGTAAAATATCTTCTTAAAATATATGGCATTTAGGACAGACATAATAGTTTTAGCTCTATTTTCTTTATTAGAGTCTTACCCTCATTAACATAGTATAGAATGGTTAAACATAAAATTCCACTCACAAATCAAGACTAGTCCTATCAATTATAAATATACTTGAGTTTATTATGAAAAGAATTAAAAATATAAAGACAATACATCATACGTATTTAGCAACATGCAGCAAAAATGTAACTTACTAGAATTTTATAAGGAAAAATAAATTTACAATTATATATGGATACTACAATTATGCCTCTTTCAAAAATCAGTGAAATGAAGTTGTCAGAAACAAATAGCAATATAGATGATTCAATATTGAAATTTATATCCAAAACCCAAAAATAACTCATTTCTAATTTCCATAGAGTATTTATGAAGACTGATTATATGTTGCAACAAAAGAATCTCATACATTTTGAAAAGCAAAAATTTATGATTTACATTTTCTGGCTAAATAAACAAATGGTAAAAAAAAAAAAAAGAATGAGCATCTCCCTTCCTGCAAAAACGAAGAATAACAAGAAAACTCTTCAATTATAAATTTTAAAAACCTCACTTTTAATAAATATTGACCTTAAGAGACAATCAAAATTATCATTATCTGTTTAGAAAATTGAATAGCCATGAAAACATATCAAAATGGGCTTCTCCAAAGATAAACTCAAAGGGAAAAAATGTATCCTTAAAATTTACCAATTAATAACAAAAAATGTTTAAAATAATTAAATAATCAACTTAAGAATTTAATAAACAACAAAGAAGATGAAATAAAGTTGAAGGAAAGACTAAGGGTGAAAAGTAAAGATAGCAATAGTTTATGGTGAACCTTAAAAAGTCTTGATTAATCACAGCAAAAGGTAACTCTTCACAAGAATTAATAAAATTTGACAACTCTAATGAAAAACTACATGAGACAAGTTATGTAAAACAAAAAGTAATTAACTTTTCTCTATGCCCAAAATAAAACAATAAAAGATTACTTAGTCATATTCACTAGGACAATAAAATTATAAAATGAAATCTTCCAAAATTGTGCAAGACCTAAATGAAGAAAATGATAAAATTTTACTATAAGACATAAAAGGAGACTTAAATGTATAAAGCAGTACCTCATGTTCTTGCGTGGGAAAAGTCTATATTTCAAATGTGTTGATTATTCTGATGTATATTTATAAAGTTAATAAAATTTCAAACAAAATCCCACATTATGAATCAATTTAAACAGATAATTTTTAGTTTATATGGAACAATAAAATGTGCAAGAATCACAAAGAAAACCTTAAATTAAATCATAATTAATTGGAATCTGCCTTAATAGATATCAAATTTAAAAACAAAATTATAAAAGGACTTAGAAAAAACAAAGAAAATGACTGAAAGATATTGTTATATATATATTTTACATTTCTATAGTGAAAAAGCTACAATGAACAAAGTTAAAAGATAACTAGAAGGAAATAGCTATAATATCTATAATATACAAAGATTTAATATTCATTTTTTAAGAGTTTTTTAAAAAGTATAAAGACAAGCTAATAGAAACCTAAACAAGAGCCATTCACAAATGAAAAAATGCATGGGCTACGAGACAGATGCAACATTTGTCAACTTCACTAGTACAGGGGAATAAAAATTAAAATAAGATATAAATTATTTGTTCATTAGATTGAAACTATAAAAAAGATTAAAAGATTGACAGTATTTTGAAGACCTAGTGAAAAGAGCAAGCTCAGATACCTCCAAACACAGTTCTTTCTGAAACAATCTGTCAGTGCGTAGCTACCAAAGTATAAAATGCACATACTCCTTGATGTAGCAACCTCATTTCTAGGAATCTTTCCTATCAACTATCTTGCATTTATACAAAAGACATATACACTGAGTGATGGAAAGAAACAGTAGAGAGGAGTTATTTCAATTGCCAGTTATAAAAATCCAATTCAAACAGTTTAAGCAAAACCAAACAAAGACAAAAAGAAAAACCATTTACTTATTAAAAGCAAACAATAGGAAAAAGAAGAAAGTGTGTATATGTGTATGCATGTACACGTAATGTGTATGTATGGATGTATGTATATCTATATCTCTATAAACTCTCCAAGACATATTGTCAACCAACATTTTAAAAATAACGTAAATGGGGGTGACATCAGCCAGATGGTCAAGTAGAGTTTCTTGGCACCTGTCCCCACCACAAAAAGGAACCAAAACAACAAATAAACAACTATATTTTCACTAGAGTGACTATATTTTGACTACAGTGGCTACAGTTTTGACTAGAGTGACTAGAATAACTATAGTTTGCTGGAGAATGAAATCCCTGCGGAGCATGAAAGCCCAGGGTAGCCCTATAGAGAGCAAAGTGAAGCATCCTGCCTCTGCCACATTGGTTCCCCCGCTGGGATCAGCTAAAGCCAGCACGGGCTTCTTATGGGGAAAATGTAAGCTGGAGACCCTCAGCATTCCCACAACTGCCACAGATTCTAGCAATCGTTAATACAGGAGGGTGCCCAGTTCTTACAGGCTCTGAATCCAGTGTGGCTACCTGTTTGAGAGCTTGCTTGGCGACATTGCCCTGGAGCAGGAATCCTCTTAGCACCCCATCCCCACAGCATGTCACTACCTTGAAACAAGACCCACAGCTGGGGTGCACCTTGCTTTAGGGTCCAGCAGCCACTAACCCCCTCTATTCCTGATGCCCCACCATCATTCCACTACATTCACACGGATGCCTCAAGCACCAATACCCTGGCTCCCTGTAGCCTAGCCCTGAAGGAACAAATGAGATCTTGACAACTTAACCCAAGAACACCCTGTCCCCCAGGGAGACAGATGGGCCTGCACAGAGGGGAACCCTTGTTCAGCTTCTTGACATTCATGTACCCATTCCCAACATTACAGCCACACTGGACATAGCTCTACCTCACCAGAGAGAGGCTCTGTGCAGCTGCTTAGCTTATGAGTGCCTGCCCCAACCCAACAACCAGCCTGTAGCTGGTCCTGTACCCAAGATGGAGCCCCATTGCAGCCACCTACACACCATGTCCACCCTAACAGCTGGCCCAGTGGCAGCCTCACTCTCCAGAGTTTACTTCACAGACTGCCAGCCTGACAATCTGGTGCCCCTGCCTTCAGCAAAGCTGTGCCACTGCCATCAAAAACTCCCACAGCCTAGGGCCACTGAGAATATTGTAGACATCACAGACAAGGATTACTGCTAAAGAATATGTGTGGAGACCATGCTTCTAGGTCCACCTAGAACCAAAGCCAATACACCACTCCCAACAGACACCCTAGGACTCAGCTACAGGAAAAAGCTTCTTCCTATGTAATCTATTCCATAAAATTGTAAAAGGCTACTATTCCAGTAGATGTGCAGATGTCAACATGGGGTGCAAGAAACATGAAAAAGCAAGGAAACATACCACTGAAGGAACACAGTAAATTTCCAGTAATAGGCTCTCCAAAAAAGATATTTACAAAATGCATGAAAAGAAATTCAAAATAATGATCTTAAGGAAACTTAGCAACACAAAAGTGTACACAGACAAACAATTCAATGAAATTAGGAAGAAAATTCATGATCTGAATGAGAAATTTAATAAAGAGATAGCTACCATAAAAAAAGAACCAAATGGACATCTGGGAGCTAAAGAATTCAATGAAAGAAATTAAAACATACCATAGAAAGCCTCAACAACAGACTAGATCAAGCAGAAAAAAGATTTTTTAAACTCAAATACAAGTCTTTTGAAATAACTAAGTAAGAGAGGAAAAAATAAATAAAAGTAAAAAAGACTGAAGAAAGCCTACAGGACTTATGGGATACCATTAAGTGAACAAATATTCTCTTACAGACATGCCAGAGGTAGAAAAAAATGGAGTAAGACACAGATTATTTATTTAACAAAATAATAACTAAAAACTTCCCAAGTCTTAGGAAAGAAATGGACATCTAGATTCAGCAAGCTCAGAGGTCCCCAATGATGGTCAGCAAAAAAAGTCATCTCTGAAGCACATATAATCAAACAATCAAAAGTAAAAAACAAAGAGAGAATTTTAAAAACTGCAAAAGAAAAACATCAAGTCATATATAAGGGAGTCACTATTAGACTATCAGCAGGTTTTACAGCAGAAACTTTTCGGGTCAGGAGAGAATGGGTTGATACATTTAAAGTGATGAGAGAAAAATGCTGTCAGTCAAAAATACCGTATACTGCAAGCCTATCCTTCAGAAATTAAGGGGAAATAAAAATCTTTCTAGTCAAGCAAACCTGAGGGAATTCATGATCACTAAACTGACCATAAAAGAAATGCTTAAGGGAGTGCTACAATTGAAAACAAAAGGATAATAATATCATGAAAACAGGTGAAAGTATAAAACTCACACTATATGTATAATCATACCCATAATACCCCAGTGTTGTAATGGTGCTATGTAAATCTTTCATTCTTCTAGTATGTTGATTTAAAGTAAAAAAGATGAAAGACTTCACAAGCTACAATTAGTGGCTAAGGAATACACAAAAGATAAAGATGTAAATTAAGGCAAACAAAATACAAATTATGGGGGAGGGGAGGGAAAAAAGTCTGGAGTATTTTTATGTGACCAAATTTAAGTTGTTATCAGCTTAAGATAATTTCTTATAGCTACAAGTCTCTATGTTAGCCCCATGGTAACCACAAAAAGAGAAATTACAACAGAGACATAAAAAAGAAAGAGAAAGAAAAGGAAGCTTATGTACACAGAAAACCACCAAACCACAGAAGTAAACAGCACAGGAAGAAAGGAACAAAGGACCTATTAAAAAAATCAGAAAACAATTAACAAGATGATTAACCAAATGGCAGGAGTAAGTCCTTACCTATCAATAATAACCTTGAATATAAGTGGATTTAATTCTCCAATTAAAAGATACAGAGTGGCTACATGGATAAAAAAACAAGACTCAACTACATGCAGCCTACAAAAGACTCACCTCACCATTAAAGATAAATGGACTGAAAGTGAGGGATAGAAAAAGATATTCCATGCAAATGGAAATCAAAAGTGAGCAGGAGTAGCCATACTAATATCAGATCAAATAACCTTTAAATAAAAAGCTGTAAAAGAGATGAGGAAGGTCATTATGTAATGATAAAAGGATCAATTCAACAAGAGGATTATTATTATATAAATAAATATATGTGCACCCAACACCGGAACACTAAAATATATAAAGTAAACATTATTAGATTTAAATGGAGAGATAGCAATATACTAACAGTAGGGGACTTTAACACTCCACTTTCAACAATGGACAAATTATTTAGACAGAAAATCAACAAAGAAACATTAGACTTAAACTATACCCTAGACCAAATGGACATAACAGACATTTTTAAAACATTCTATCCAATAGCTAAATAATACACATTTTTTTCAACTGCATATGGAATATTCTCCAGGGTACATCACAAATTTAAGAGGATAGAGATTTAAATATATATAGTGTGTATATATTATATATATACACATTATATATATATATATGTATATACCTCAATTATCTTTTCAGACCACAATGATATAAAACTAGAAATCAACAACAGAAAACACTTTGGAAACTTTACAAATACATGAAAATTAAACAACATGCCCCTAAATAACCAATTTGGTCGTAAAGATATTAAAAAGGAAATTTAAAAGTTCCTTGAGACAAATGAGAATGGAAACACATCATACCAAAACCTATGGGATACAGCAAAATTAGTTTTGAGAGGGAAGTTCATAACAATAAATGCCTACATCAAAACAGAAGAAAGATTTCTAATTAACAACCTAACCATACACCTCAAGTAACTAGAAAGAACAAACTAAACCCAAAAATCAGTAGAAGAAAGGAATTAATAAGGCTCAGAGCAGAAATAAAATAGAGACTAAAAAACATTTAAAAGATCAAGAAAACAAAGAGTTGGTTTTTTGAAAAGATAAATTAAAAAAAAAATTAGCCAGATTGACTACAAAAAAGAGAGAAAAGACTCAAATAAAATCAGAGATAAAAAAGGAGACATCACAACTGATATCACAGAGATACAAAAGTTCATAACAGACTGTTATGAACAACTATACACCAACAAATTTCAGAACATTGAAGAAACAGATAAATTCCCAGATACATAAAACCTACCAAGATTAAATTATGAAGAAATAAAAAATCTGAATAAGCTAATGAGTGAAGAAATTGAATCAGCACTGAAAAATATTTCATCAACAAAAGTGCAGGTCAGCTTCATTGCTGTATTCTACCAAACATTTAAAGAAAAACTAATATGAATTCTTCTTACACTAATACAGAAAATTGAAGAGTCGGGAATACTTCCAGATTTATTTTATGAGACAAGCATTACCCTGATTCCAAAACTAAATAAGGACACAGATACACAGATACACACACAAACCCCCCCCCACACACAAATTAGAGGCCAATAAACCTGAAGAACATAGATGCAAGCATTCTCAACAAGATGCTAGCAAACTGAATTTAGCAACACATTTAAAAGATCCCTTACTATGATTAAATGGGATTTATCCTAGGGATGCAAGTAGTTTCAACATGTGCGAATCAATAAATGTGATAAAATACTGTTGGTTCATTTTGTGTTGCTATAACATACCTGAGACTGGGTAATTTATAAAGAAAAGAGGTTTATTTAGCTCATGTTTCTGCAGGCTGAGAAGTTTAAGGGCATGGTCCTGGCTTTGCAAGGGCCTTTGTGCTACATCACAATGTGGCAGAGAAAATTGCTGGGGAAGCATACACCTGTGAAGAAAAGGAATCCTGAGGGGCATCCTGGCTTTATAACAACCCACTTTTGTGGGAACTAATCTATTGCCATGAGAACTAATACAATCTTGAGAGAGTGAGAACTCACTTACTGCATGAGAACAGAACTAAGTTATTCATGACGGATCTTCCCCATATGCCAAATACCTCCACTAGGCCCCACTACCCAATACTGCCACACAGGGTGAAAATTTAAACATAATCTTTGATGGAGACAAACAAACCATATCTAAAGCATGAAAGCACATTAACAAAAAAGAAAGACAAAAACCATATGATCATTTCAAGATGCATTTTAGATGCAGAAAAAGCATTGGACAAAATTCAACACCGCTTCATGATAAAAACCCTCAACAAATTAGGTATAAATGACATATACCTTAACACAATAAAGGTCGGAGATGACAAAACCATAGCTAACACCATACTGAACAGAGAAAAGCTGAAAGGTTTTTCTCTAAGATTAGAAACAAGACAAAGATGCCCACTCTTCACCCCTATTCAACGTAATATTCAATGTCCTTGCCAGAGCAAGAGAAAGAAGTAATAGGCACTCAAACTGAAAAGGAAATAGTCAAATTATGTTTGCAGGTGATATGCTCTTATATATAGAAAACCCTAAAGACTACACCAAATAACTGTTACAACCAATAAATGAACTTGGTAACATCACAGCATAAAAATCAACATGCAAAAATCGGTAGCATATCTGTACACTAATAGCAAACTATCTGATAAAGAAATCAAGAAAAAAATTCCATTTACAATAGCTACAAATAATAAGATACCTAGGAATAAACTTTACCAAGGAGATGAAAGATCTCTACACTGAAACTATAAAACACTGATGAAAGAAATTGAAAGAGATACAATGAAATAGAAAGATATCCCATGTTTGTAGATTGGAAAAATTAATATTGTTAAAATGGCCATAGTACCCAAAGTGTTCCACAGATTTAATGCAATTCCTTTCAAAATATCAATGGTGGTCTTCACAGATATATATATATATAAATAAATTTCTAAAATCCATATGGAATCACAAAAGACCCTGAATAGTGAAAGCAATCCTGAGCAAAAAGAACAAAGCTGGAACATCACACTACCTCACTTTAAAATATAGTACAAAGGTACAGTAACGAAAAGAGTTTGGTACTTACAGAAAAAATAGCCACGTAGATTAATGGAACAAAACAGAGAGCCCAGAAATAAATTTGCACACCTACAGCCAACCGATTTTTGACAAAGGTGCTAAGCATACACATTGGGGAAAAGACAATGTCTTCAATAAATGGTGCTAGAAAAACTGGGTATCAGAAGACTGAGACTAGACTCCTATCACTTACCATATACAAAAACCAACTCAAAATGGATTAAAGACTTAAATGAAAAACATGAAGTTTTCAAACTATTAGAAGAAAATATAGGGGAAATGCATTACAACATTGAGCTGAGCAAGAATTTTTAAAATAAGACCTTAAAATCACAAGTAACAAAAGCAAAAATAGACAAATGGAATTACATCAAACTGAAAAGTTTTTTCGCAGTAAAATGAACAACTAACAGAGTGAAGAGATAACCTACAGAATGAGAGAAAATATTTGCAAACTATACACCTTTCAAGGAATTAATATCCCAAGTATATTAAGAATTCAAACAATAGAAAAAATAATCCCATTAAAAAATGGGCAAAGGACATAAATAGATAATTCTCAAAAGAAGACAGACAAATGGCCAACAGCTATATGAAAAAAATGTTCAACATCACTAAGCATCCAGAAATGCAAATCAAAACCACAATAAGATATCATCTCACCCCAGTTAGGATAACTATTATTAAAAACAAAAATATACCAGATGCTGGTGAGGATATGGAGAAAAAGGAACTCTTATACACTTTGGGAATATAAATTAGTACAACCACTATGAAAAAGAGTATAGAGATTTCTCAAAAAACTAAAAATAGAACTATCATATGATCCTGAAATGCCACTACTGGGCATAAATCCAAAGAAAATAAAATCAGTTTATCAAAGAGATAACTGTCCTCCCATGTTTACTGCACCACATTTTCAACAGCCAATATATCAAATCAACCCATGTGTCCAACAACAGATAAACAGATAAAGAAAAGGTGGTATATATATACAATGAGATGCTATTTAGCAACAAAAAATAATAAAATCCTGTCATTTGCAACAGGATGGACCTGGAGGACATCATGTTAAGTAAAATAAGCCAGACACAGAAAAACAAATAGTGTATTACCTCACTCATGTGTATATATTAATATATGTATAAAGAGTTGATTTCAGATATATACCTTGTGAATATTTTCTTCCATTCTGTAGGTTGCCTATTTGCTCTGTTGATCATTTCCTTTGCTGTGCAGAAGCTTTTTAATTTAATCAAGCACTATTTATTTATTTATTTATTTATTTATTTTTGTTGTTGCTTAATTGCCTTTCATGTCTTAGACATAAATTCTTTGCCTAGGCCAATATCTAGAAGAGTTTTTCTTACATTTTCTTCTAGAGTTCTATGGTCTCATGTCTTACATTTAAGTCTTTTATTCATCTTGAATTAATTTTTTGAGTGGTGAAAGATAGGGGTCCTGTTTCATTTTTCTGCATGTGGCTATCCAATTTTCCCAGCACCGTCTATTCAACAGGGCTTCTTTTCCCCAGTATACAATGTTGTCTGCTTTGTCAAAGATCAGTTGGCTATAGGTAGATAGTTTTATTTCTGGGTTCTTTGTTCTGTTCTATCGGTCTATGTCTCTATTTTGGTACCAATAGCATCCTGGTTTGATTACTATATAGTCCAGTTCAAATCTGGTAATGGAGGCCTCCAGATTTGTTCTTTTTGCTTAAGATTGCACAGGCTATTCAGGCTCTTTTCTGGTTGCAAATGAAGCACTGAATTATTTTTTCTAGATCGGTGAAATATGATGTCGGCTTTTTGATGTGTATTGCACTGAATCTATAAATCACTTTGGGTAGTATGGACCTTTAAAAAATGTTGATTCTACATCTCTAATCATTAGGGAAATGCAAATCAAAACCACAATGAGATATCACCTAACTCCACTAAGAATGGCCTTTATCAAAAAGTCCCAAAACCACAAATGCTGGTGAGGATGTGGAGCCATAGGAGCACTCTTACACTGCTGGTGGCACTGCAAATTAGTACAACCTCTGTGGAAAAGAATGTGGAGATACCTCAAAGAGCTAAAACTAGAAGTACTACTTGATCCAGCAATAGCACTACTAGGCATCTACCCAAAGAAAAGAAAGATGTTCAATAATAAAGATGTCTGAACTAGAATGTTTATGGCAGCACAATTCACTATTGCATGGATGTGGAAACAACCCAAGTTCCCTTCAATCCATGAGTGGATTTTAAAATATGGTATATGTATACTATGGAATTCAACTCAATTACAAAAAATAGTGGTGATCTAGCACCTCTTATATTATCCTGGATAGAGCTTGAGCCCATTCTCTGAAGTGAGGTATCACAAGAATGGAAGAATAAGCACCACATGTACTCACCATCAAATTGGCACTAACTGATCGATACTAAGGTGCTCACATGGTAGTAATATTAACTGGGTGTTGAGGGGTAGGGGAGGGTAAACTCACAACTAATAGATACGGTGAGCATTGTATGGGGGAAGGGCATGCCTCTAACCCTGGCTTGGGTGAGGCAAAGTCATAACTTGTAACCAAAATGTTTGTACCCCCATAATATCCTGAAATAAAAAAATAAAAATAAAAAATAAAAAAGATGCAAACAAAAAAATAAAAAAATGTTGATTCTACTTATCCATGAGCATGATATATTTTTCCATTTGTTTGTATCATCTGTGATTTCTTTCCTCGGTGTTTCATAGTTCTCCTTGTAGAGATCTTTGGTTCCTTGGTTAAGTGTATTATTAGGTATTTTATTCTCTTTGAAGCTATTGTAAATGGTATTGAGTCCTTGATTTGACTCTCAGCTTGACTGTTATTGGTATATAAAAATGCTACTGATTTGTGTACATTGATTTTGTAACCTGAGGCTTTGCTAAATTTATCTACCAATTACAGGAGTCTCTTGGTGAAGTCTTTGGGATTTTCTAAATACAAGATCATATTGTCAGTGAAAAGTGATAACTTGACCTCATCTTTCCCAATTTGGATATCCTTTGTTTCTTTCTCTTGCCTAGGACTTCCAGCACTATGTTGAATAAAAGTGGTGACAGTGAGAACCCTCGTCTTGTTCCAGCTCTTAGGGTGAATGCTTTCAGCTTTTCCCCATTCAGTATGATGTTGGCTGTGGGGCTGTCATATATGACTTTTATAATTGTGAAATATATTTCTTTTATGCCTACTTTGTCCAGAATCTACAGAGAACTCAAAAAAATCAGCAAGAAAAAAACAAACAATCCCACTAAAAATTGAGCAAAAGACATGAGCAGAAGATTTTTAAAAGAAGATAGACAAATGGCCAACAAACACAAAAAAATACTCAATGTCATTAATCATCAGGGAAATGCAAATTAAAACCACAATGAGATATCACCTCAGATGAAATATCACTCAGTTAGAATGTCTTTTATAATATTAAAAAGTCCCAAAACAGTAGATGGTAATGTGGATGCAGAGAGAAAGGAATGCTTATACACTGTTGGTGGTACAGCAAATTAGTACAATGTCTATGGAAAACAGAATAGAGATTCCTCAAAGAACTAAAAGTAGCCCTACCATTAGACCCAGTAATCCCACTACTGGGTATCTACCCAAAGGAAAAGAACTCATTTCATCAAAAAGACACCTGCATTCAAATGTTTATTGCAATGCAATCCACAATTGCAAAAATGTGGAATTAACCCAAGTGCCCATCAATTCATGAGTGTATTAACAAATGTGGTATGTGTATATATATATGTATATATATATATATACACACCACGGAGTACTACTCAGCCATAAAAATGGGTGAATTAATACCTTTTTCAGCAATTTGGATAGAACTGGAGACCATTCTCCTAAGTGAAATGGAAGAATGGAAAAACAAACACTACACATATTCTCTAATAAATTGGAACTGACCAATGGGCACATACATGCACAGAGGGAAGTAAATCATTGGAAAGTATGTCATTGGAAATCAAGCAGGGGGAAGAAGGTAGAGGGAAGGGTCAAAAACTTACCAACCAGGTACAATGAACACTATTTTGGTAATGGGCACACTGATAGGACACAACCATTACAAAAGCTATCTATGCAATAAAAACAAAAACAAAAACAAAAAAACAAAAAAAAAAACAAGAAAAAAACCCACAAAAGCTATCTATGCCCTTAATCTTTTGAAATTTTAAAAAGAGAGTTGATTTCATAGAAACACAGCATAGAAAAGTGATTACCAGAGACTGGGGAGGGGAAGAAGAGGAGAGGATATGTAGAGAGTTTGGTCAATGGGTAGGCACAAAGTTACAATTAGGAGGAATAAGTTCTGGTATTGTATTGCATAGTAGAATGACAATGGTTGACAGTAAGGTATTATATATTACAAAATATCTAGAAGACAGGCTCTTGTCTTATCATTATCACCACAAATAAATGGTAAATGCAGGAATTGATGGATATGCCAAATACTCTGATTTGATCATTATACAGATGTATGTATCAAAACATCAAATTATACCCCATAAATATGTACAATTACATTGTGTTAAAAAGTGTTCAAAAATCATCCAAAAAATAACTCAAATGGCAAAATATTCTTAACCTATGATTACATCTATTAATAATAAGAAGACAGAACAAACAATACACATAAGTGCATGGTATACACACGTGTATGTACATGCATAGAAAAAGGGACAGGCTGTTAGTAAGGGTTACCTGGGGATGGCAGGGTGGATTTGAAGGAGAAATGGAGGCAATCTTTCACATATCTTATTCCATTTTTTTATAGTAGTAAACTCCCCCAGAAAAATCATAATCTCCAAGTATGAGGTTTTCCCATGCAAAAACAACAATTTAAAGAAGAAGAAATTATGTTATGGGAGCACAGTGGAAGAAGAGAAAAATGCCAGATAATAATTCCAAATTAGGAGCCTAAGATATGGCTTCGGTGGTTTAGGTGGTAGGAGAGATAAATATTTCCCAGATTGCCATGACATACGGTATCACATGACACACATTAGGTCCATAACAGAAGTAAAAACAAATTGTAGAAGAAATCAGGAGAGAGCTATTACGATAAATATGTTATGTAATAATTCATTTTGTTCCACCACTAAATGTTGAGAGGAAAATTCAATTCATTTGAAATCATTTATTCATATCCCTAAACTTAACGGCATATTGATTTCGATATTCATTTTCACTACATTCGAGAGGGCTTCAACGTGAAACCCTTTCCATTGTTAAGTGTTCTCGAATCACTACGATTGTACTCTCTCTCTCTCTGAATGGCAAAAAGGCGCAGTCACAAGAAAGGGAGATGCTTTCTCGCTCAGTTTAGTTGAATGTAGCAAACATTGGCTGAATGGCTTTTATGTGCCTGGAACCATTCAAGGGGCTGGAGAGGGGGATGATGAAAATTCTGTCCTTGCTCTGAGGAATCTTTAACTCTGCTGGGGAGAACAGCAGCATAAATACCCAAGCAATGCTCAGGGCACACGGGCTGGGGTTGTGAACAGCAGCAGCTTGAACAGCAGGATTTAGCAAGAGGAAAAGGGAAGGGGTGGAGGGCAGGTCCACAGGCCTGGAACAGCACAGCTGCCTGCAAGGAGGTGGAATTCACTCTTTTTGGATCATAACTGATGAGAGTGGGTGGGAAAGAGAGGGCGGAGGTGAGATCAGAGAGGTGGACCCAAGTCAGACTCTTGAGGACTTCAAATGGAGAGTTAAAGAATGTAGGCTCTATTCTGAGCAACATTTGAAGTGTTTTAAGTTGCAAAGTTAGACTTTATAAATGGATTGCTCTGGTGTAAGAGAGAAGAGGGAAGGTACACCAGTTAGGAACCATGGCAAAAGACCCAGATGTCCTAAACCACAGTGGTCACATTTGGGAGGGGAGGTGGAGATGTATTTGAGAAACCCTATCTAGGAGGAAGTCATGTTACCAGACTTGAGTTAATGAGGATTAAATGAGTTAGTATGTACAGATGGTCCCTGACTTATGATGGTTTGAAACACAATGTTTCAACTTTATGATGGTGTAAAAGCAATATACATTCAGTGGAAACCACACTTCAAGTACCCATACAATCACTCTGTTTTTCACTTTCAGTACAGTATGCAATAAATTACATGAGGTGTTGAATACTTGATTATAAAATAGGCTTTGCATCAGATGATTTTTCCAAACTGTGGGCTAATGTACGTGTTCTGGATCATGTTTGAGGTAGGCTAGGCTAAGTGATGATGTTTGGTAGGTTAGGTGTATTAAATGCATTTTCAACCTACAATATTTTCAACTTACGATGAGTTTATTGGGACATAACCCCATGGTCAGTCAACGAGCATTTGTATAAGTGTTTTGGATTCATCAGGCTCTCTGTCTTTATCCTTTTTACTTCCACTTCTGGGTCCTCCATCTTCAGTGCCTCTCTCCAGTTCTATAGCTCACTCTGTTGTTCGTATCATAATATGTTCTGATGTTCTATGTGTTATCTCTGGCTGTGGGCTTCTAGACTGCTGAGTCTGTTTCTCATTTTTATTTCCTTCCCAACACCCGGGACACCACCTGTCATAAGGTCCTCAAGATATTTTTGGTAAAGGGTAGAAACCATCTTACACATACTATGTTGAGCTCATAACCATGAGCCTCAAATGTCAATAAATTAAGTTCAGGATGAAGATCCATTCTAAAGTTCCTGTCCAGGGTTCCTAGTTTGCTGTGGTTTAAATCATGTCCTACATATTTATTCTGTGAAAATGTTACCTTACATGGAAACAAGGATTTCACAGTGGTCATTAAATTAGGGATCTTGAACTGGAGAGAATAAACTGGATTATTCAGGCCCAATGTAATCATAGGGGTCCTTAAAAGAGAAAGTGAGGCAGGAGTGTCAGAAAAGGATGTGTGAAGATGGAAGCTGAGGTCAGAGTAAAGCGGGGCCATGAGCCAAAGAATCCTTGCAGACAGCCTTGCATTTTTTGCTGGAAAAGGAAAGGAAACAGATTTCCCCTTGGAGCTTCTAGAGGAAATGCAGCCCTGCCAACCCATTTTAGACTTCTAACTCCAGAACTGTATGAAAACAAATTGGTGTTGATTTAAACCACTGAGTTGTGATAATTTGTTACAGCAGCAAAAGGAAACTGATGCATTCCCTTAACTCCAATCTAATCGGTACAAATCATTTCCAGTTTATTTTTTCCCTGTGGAGCTCCAATACCTAAAGATGTGCTCTTACATTTTAAAAAGAATTAACATGGCTGCTCATTCTTCTTGTGATTCTAACCAAGAAATTACTGTGGCATCAGCCAAAACAACCTCAGTATTATAAATTTCCACCTATTCTTATACGAAGCTCTATTTGATCCAAGCCAGTTCTGCCAATATTCTTTGAACAATTCTTTGAATGCAAAGTGATAGCAACTACACGCACTGCCCGACACTCCTCCTTCTCTTCTGTTTTGTGTTTTCTGGTTTATTTTTGCCTGTTGGTTTTGCTTTGGACTGCACAGAGTGGTAGTGATACTTCCTTAGACCACCAGCATTCAAATCATTTTATACTATATTAACAACTGAAGGATAATTCTGTTGATCCTTCTAAGATAAATAATTCCATTGCCATTTCTTGACTGAGATTAAAAGTGAAAAACTGTTCAACTCTTCGACTCTTATATTAGAAGCATCCCACACCTAGAAAATTCTGTCCTACTTAGTAAAGTATACATTCTAAATGTATATTGTCCTTACTAAGTTGACCCTTTAAACCCACCATCTGGTTTATCCTGGCAATTTATGTCTATTTTTATTTGGATAAAAAAAGCCTTTCTTATTGGTTCTTAAATGAGAAATAAGCCCAGTGTTTCAGAAATCAGCTAAAAATTTTCAACTTTTTCATAACATAAAAGTGACAGTAGCTATAAAATTTTAGAGGCTAAAATGGGGAGAGGCTCCCTTTCTGAAGCCTCTGTAGATGCCTTTCTCAGCAACACTGAGGCTCTAGTAGTAAACTTCCGCAGGTTACACTTCAGCAATCCTGGGGCCAGGGGCAAACAATAAACATGACACCGGCTTCCCACTTCTTTCTGTGGAGACTCTAAGAACTGTTCTGTCCACAGAGATTATAGTGTTGAAATTTTTCTGCCATTACAACTCCATAGTACTGGGCCAAAGCCCTCTACGGTGAATCTGCTGGTCATGAAATTAGTGAAAGGAACCAATAAGCACATGAAAAGATGCCCAACATTGTTAGCCGTCAGAAATACCCAAATCAAAACCACAACGAGGTAGTACTTATCACCCACTAGGATGGCTATCATCGAAAAGATAGGTAATAATGAGTATTGGTGAGGATGTGTAGAAATTAAAATTCTCATACACTGCTGGTAGGAGTGTAAACTGGTGCAGCTGCTTTGAAAAGCAGTCTAGCACTTCCTTGAAAGTCCACACATGTTGCCATGTGACCTATCAGTTACACTCCTTGATATTTACCCAAGAGAAATGAAAACTTGTGTCCACACAAAAACCTGCAAATGAACGTTCATAACTGCATTATCAACAATAGCCAAAAAGTAGAGACAATCCAAATGTCCATCAGCTGATGAGTGGATGAATAAAATGTGGTATATCCATATAATGGAACATCATTTAGCCATAAAAAGGAAGGAAGTACTGATACATGCTATAATATAGGTGAACCTTCAAAACATTATGCTACGAGGAGGAAGCCATTCACAAGGGACCACATATTGTATGACTCCACTTACATGGAATAGCCAGAATAGGCAAATCTAGAGACAGAAAGTAGACTAGTGGTGGCCAGGGGCAAGAGGCTGCCGGGGGACTGGAGATAGTACCTTAGAGGTGTGAGGTTTCATTTTGGAGTGAAGAAAATGTTCCAAAATCGATTGTGGTGATGATCATGCAATTCTGAACATACTAAAAGCCGTTAAACTGTATACATTGTACACATTGAATTGAATATAATGGGCAAAGTAGATGGCATGTAAATTATATTTTCATGAAGCATTTTTAAAGAAAAGAAGTAGAAGGAATAAATATTTCCCATGAGGCTTATTTCCTGAGCTGGGTCACTGGTGACCTGCCCATATCACCTCCTTCAGCCACCTCTCCCTCCAGTTCCACCTACTTTATACTTAGGATAGACAGGATCAAAACCAGCAGAGACAGGTCCAGACTGGCCAGAATTTTATGTTTTGTTTGGTTTGTGAGATAACAAATAGCAGAGGCATTTGTTTTATCTCACTTGCTTCGTCCTGAAAACTTCTGCCAGAAACCAATGGCATGCCATTTTTCATTATGTCCAAAGAAATGTTCCCCTTAAATATTTATTTCTGCTCTCTTCCACTCATGCTCCAAGGCTCCATCCACTCCACTATGCCAACGTTCACATGTATTTACTTCTATTGACTTCTAGTAATTTCTCCAGGGCCTTCCCTACATGGAGAGGTGACAGCCAATAGCTTTTATGACATGTCTTGAGTGTTGTCATCAGATCCAAGCCTCTTTAGACAATTTGTCTACAGTTTACTCTTTTCACTAGCCAAGCTCCCAGCCTTGGACATGAAACCCCCTGTATTAGTCTCTTCTTTGGAATAAGATGCTGACATCTTCTCTGAACTACAAAGGTGCCTTGGAAAGGAAAGCACATTGATATACCCCTAGATACACTCCCCAATACAGAGTCAAACACAATAATTACTTGATCATATTTTTAAGCAATGGTTTGGGAAGGTCTGGAACACATGGCACAACCTAGGGAGGGTTTTGCTATGTAGATAACCCCAGCAATGGTGATTGGGAAGATGCACAGAGCCAGGGAAAGCCTCATAGCAATTAAAATCTGCATAACTGGGTCACTGAGAGAAAGGAGCTTTAAAGGAGATATGAGGTTATGATGTAAGAGATCTTTCACTTAATTCACAATTTTGTCTGGGACTGAGTTTTCTCTTTTTTCCATTTTAAGGCAATATCACTCTACTACCATTGAACTTCTGTCATATTTCAGTAGTACTACATTTAGTTGATTTTCCCTCCCTTGGGATATATCAGCTAATAAAGATTTGCAAGAGACTCAAGAATCAACAGGGTGAAGGGTACTAAGTGTAACATAAACAGGTGACTACCATAATCTCACAGGCTCCATTTCAAAAAGCCCAGCATGTAATGTGTCAAATAAAGCCCACATTTCATATATAGCATCTTATTAATGATGATTATGACTCAAAGTGGGAGCTGAAAATATTTCGTTTTTTCCTCTGCTACCCTCAGTGGCTATTGACAGGTATGAACGGTCAAATCAACACTGTCCCTGGCACAGAAATTAAGTGGCTTCCACTTCTCCCATGTACATGCTGCCTCACATGTCCACTTTGAAATTATTTCTGAGATTAGCGAAAGTAAAAGATTCATGATAGTGCAGCCTAAGGCCCTCCATTCTGTCTATTTTCAGTGCTTTTTAATATACGACCCTGCATTTCAAGCAATTCACAGCCAGAGGGACTGGGTCTGCTTCTCCAGGGACGTAGAGGTGACTCTACTTCTAAACTTACTGAAGTCCTTGCTTCTTTGGAAGAAAAATTCTCAAATTAGATTGACTGAGTTTTGACAATCTGGACCCCAGTCTGGGTTTTACTTGGACCTATTCATAAAGTGAAGAACAATTGCTCTCCGTAGTGTTGATAATTGATGTAGGACAAGCTCTTGTCTGATAACATATCTAAATGTTATCTGACATATTACCCTGAGTTTTTGTAATAATAGTTTTGGCTG
Source organism: Lepilemur ruficaudatus (assembly GCA_963574885.1). Taxonomy (NCBI): domain Eukaryota; kingdom Metazoa; phylum Chordata; class Mammalia; order Primates; family Lepilemuridae; genus Lepilemur; species Lepilemur ruficaudatus. Next base: position 25,540 of record CAUYRT010059348.1, read on the forward strand.
CCCATTTCTTGCTTACATATCCTACTTAGAACATCACTACCAAAAATAATGCTTCTACTAGGTACCAGAAAATATTTGGCCACATTACTTAATAAGGAATTGTTTTCTGTTGAGTAAGACTATGATATAAAGATACCTCTCTCATCATTGGGTATGTTGAGTTTTATATGTGAAATTACAATATGGGAGAAAAGGACTAGAAGCCTCTGACAGCTCTATGCTTGAATGAGGCCGCACTGGAAGTATGACAGAAAAAAATGACAGTAGGTGTGATCCTATTAAAATGCTTTTGTACATCAGAACATCTTTCTATAACGTATATCTTGTTGAAATAACTGAACACCTAGAATCAACACTAATATATGTTACTACTTAATAATTTGGAAAAGCACAAGTAGCAAATAAAATAAATCTAACAATAGTAAAACCTATATTGTAATATGACCTATCATGTTCCTGGGTCACAAATTATGTTACGTTCTTTGAAATCTCAGACTTTATACAGTGAAGACACAAAATAACATGGTGACACTCTCTAACATAACTATCTAAATGTCCTTTGAGAATCCATTGGGTTTCCTATGTTATATGTATGTTTGGTCTGCATTTATATGTTGGTATACTTTTAAATATAGGTTACTTTCATGTACTATGAATGTATAATTCTTTAACTATTGAATGAATGGTGACCGTTCATTTATTTCCCAGATACTTATTCAATACTACAGTGTGTTGAATTGTGGCCTCCAAAAATATTCCCACCAAGAACCTCAGAATGTGACCTTACATGGAATAATGGTCTTTACAGATATAAATAAGGTAGGGATCATAAGATGATGTCATCCTGGATTAGGGTAGGCCCTGAATCCACTGACAAGTTCCTATAAGACAAGCAGCAGCAGACCCAGGGCACTGAGAAAATGCCGTGGGAAGACGGAGGCAGAGACAGGAGTTATGCAGATACATATCAAGCAATGCCAAGTATTGTCAGCAGTCCAGAAGTTAGGAACAGATTGTTCCTTAGAACCTCGAGAAGAAACCAGTGTTTCTGACACCTTGATTTTAGATTTCTGGTCTCCCAAACTGTGAGAGAATAACTTTCTGTTGTTTTAAGCCACCAAGTTTGCGGTAATTTGTTATGGCAGCCTAGGAACTAATACAAATATTAGCAACGTACAGGTGCCGGGCTAGGTAGTCGTCACATAGAGATGCAAAACCTTGGCTCCTTCTCTGAGGAGTTGGTGGTCACGTGGCAAAGGATGACCAATAAGCCAACAATGACAATGCTCTAGGATGGACAGGGAACTATGAGAATGCCACAGAGGGCAACCAGCCCAGACAGCGAGCGGGAGCTGGTTAGGGAAGCCTTCCAGAAGAGAGGGTGGTGAGCTGAGTTTGTAAGGACTTTCCAGATTACTCAGTTCTTATTATTATAGCACCAAACACACATTTCAGTGGACTACTACTGCCGCTGCAGAGGACAGACTGTTCAGAGCAAGCAGTCACTGGCAGTGTCTACTATGTTCTGGATTTCAAGACTTCTCTGGCTTTCTCAAAGCCCCTTCTCCACTACATCTCATTAGATCATCCACCTCGTGGGGAAAAAAAAGTGATTGATGTTTCAAGAGAGAATGAGACATAATTGTTAATTTTCTTGCTGGTAGAAAAATCTCCCAAATTGATGGCTCAATATGAGAACTATTGGGAATCCTGTTTTCCAAAACCCATCCTGTCTGAGGGGCTGGAGTTGCAGAGTCATTTCTTTGGATTGAGACTGCATCCTCTATAAAAATACAAATTTGCCCTGCAAGACAGGAACAGATTTTGTATCACTAGTCAGTAACACCTCAGCAAGGATGAACTCAACAGTTTCTATCTAAGAGGAGGGCCCTAGAGGTAGGACGGGGCGTAACAAGCTTCACTAGCCTGAAAGCAGAAGAACAGGCCCACGGTGGATGCTCTTCCTGCCTGGCTGGAGCAGAGCTTAGCCAAACAGGAGGGGAGTTGGGCAGTGGGGTGAGAGTGTGTGGCAATGAGATTACTGTACCTTTGGCAAATCCTGCTTGCTGATTGTGTTTATTTGCCCAGTTATTCTCTTTGTCTCTTTCCTTAAATTCATTTACTGGCTTCATTTATTTTAGTGGATAGAGTTTAAAGTGCACAACTTTTAAGTTCTTCTTCAGGTTACCTGGTCTATGGCTATAAACCATACCTACACTGAGATACTGAATCAAGTGTTTCAGCTTAAAATGTATTTTTCCCCACACATCCGCATAATATTCCTACATTCTGTCATACACATTAGAAATATTACAGTATTGTTCACTTGCTCTATTTCTCATACATTGACTTGTTTCCTTATGTTATTGTGGAAAGAACAAAAGTTGTTGTACACCAGACCTAGGTTTGGAGCTATTGTATTCTCGGACAAGTTATTTAATCTCTACTAGCCTCAGTTTATTCTGTGGTGTTATGGGTTGAATTGTGTCCTTCGAAAATTTATATCCCGAAATATATAAATATATAGGCTGTAGTCAGAATGTGATCTTATCTGGAGATCTGTAAAGCAAAGGCAATTAAGGTAAAATGAGTTCTTTAGGGTGGGGCTTAATCCAATGTGTCTGGTGTCCTTATAAAAAAGAAGAAATATGGACACAGAGACAAGGATAAAGATGGATGATGTGAAGAGACACAGGGGAAAGCCTGCCATTTACAAGTCAAAGAGAAGGACCTGGAACAAAGCCATCCCTCACAGCCCTCAGAAGGAACTGACCCTGCTGACACCTTGACTTTGGACTTCCAGCCTTCAGAACTGAGACAATAAATTTGTGATATTTAAGCCATCCAGCCTGTGCTGCTTCTTTATGGCAACCTTAGCAAACTCATACAAATGGCAATAAAATTTACCTCAAAATGTTGTATGAGAGGATTAAAAAGATGGAAGATGTTGTTGGTGGCTTTTCCCAAGGCCATTACCTTTCCTCACCTGCTAACAGATCTCTGGTCTTTAGTTCCCTTGGATGCAGGCCCTGGAACAGGGTGAGCCTGTAGCACCGCTAGGGCCACTGAGATATTAATATACAGGGAAGCTGGTGGGGGGTTCGGAGAAAGACATTTGCTCATTCGCTCCTCACAGGAGGAGCGACACTGGCCTTTGTGGCCCTTAGTCTCAAGGCTTTGAAGTGATTGTGGGAGAATGTGATGCTCGACGCTGCTGTGGCCACCTCAGAAGGTGGGAAGATGGAGGAAGCCAAAAGTATCACAGAAATGCTGAACTGATCAAGAGCTCTGATTTCGTTGATTTGCTGAATCAATTCCAGTGACTGCCTACATCCAGACTGCTTGTTCTGTGAAAAAAACAAACTTCTATTGTACAGGCACTGCTAGCCAGGGCTCCCCATGCCCAGCCGAGGCAATGCGGCTCCTGCTTCACCGTGGGCCCTCACTAAACACCCGGCCCTTCCTGCTCTGTCCTCACGCGGAAGCTTCTGCAGCTCTGGGCCTCATTCTTCCTTTGGAGGCGTTCTCATTCAGTCTGCCTCGGTATCCTGTTCCTCTATCTCTGGTTTCATTTATTTGGGAAAATTGCAGTTAGCAGGCTCCTCAGGCATGCTCTTTTCTTTTCTTTGACCCACCTTATAAAATTTGCCTCCTTCAGTCCATTTTCCACAAACTGACATCTCCTACAGCTCAAAAAATATATATATTCTCTTTCCTGGTGTTTGTTTTTATACCACTTGGTGTATAAAGTCCTGGGATAAGGACCTTGCTTTTGAATCATTTGCCTTGTAAACCACCATGTATACATTTGGGGATTTACAAATTACGGACGGAGCATGACCAGGGCTGTGGTGAGTGGTTACAGTGGAGAATGGATGGGAAAGGGACTAGAGTCACTGAACAGACGCTGGCCTTTTCCACCAGGAGGTCAGTGGTTTAATTTGGCTCAAGGTAACAGCAAACAAAATTCCAAATGAGAAACAGCTTGTCGGAGGAGGAAGAAGGGAGAAAGGAAAGGAAAGGCGTGCATTTTGAAACTAATTTCCATTTAATACATCACTGCCAACACCGGAACAAGGGTAAAAAGAGAAAACATATGAGTCTGCCTCCGCCTCCTAGGTTTGTCCCCCCACCTCCCCAGAAGTAATCACGATGTATTATTCCAGGAAAGGTTTATGAATAATTGGTCACATATAATTATAGGTAACGTTTACTGGTGTGGCCTTTTTATTTTGTATAAATGGGTTCACAGTAAGTACTATTCTGCAATATGTTCTTTTACTTTAGAAAATATCTTGGATACTTTTCTTATGTTTATATACATTCCATAAATACCTGAGTAAAAGATAAAGTTACTTTTCTAAAATTATTTTTAAGGGAGGAAAGATAGTTATCTTTGGATCTTTCTTTGTAGAGTCTCTGAGATTATTGGAAGCTTTCGTCATTACCTAATTTTGAACAAAAGATTGTTGTTTGTAAAGATGCATTAGCTTGAACCAACCTCAATCAACATGAGTTTTGGATATTATTGTGGTCACCTGATGGAATTGATTAAAACGGGACAAAGAAATTTATTGCAGATTAGTCTTTATTGCTTGGAGTAAGAACTCAAAGTTTCAAGCTTAGGATTGTGGAAATAGGCCTTTCAAAGATCATTTAACAAGCAATAAAGTAAGTAGTTGTGTTGTGAAATACAACATACACCCCGACAGAATGAATGACAATAAAACAATTTTCCTGATGTTGTATAAATGGTTACTTGTGGTTTGCTATACAATTTCTAGTGATAGCATCATATGTGGGCCAACAAATGCTGTATCTCAAGTAACAGATGGAAATGCACTCTGAAAAATAAGTGTCAGATGACTCAGAAAGCAGCTCCAGTTTGTAAGAGACTAATGTCAAAGATGTATGTGAAGTATTTAAATTACACCAATTCAAGAAAAGTAAAAAGTAGAAATATTTCTGAAATGTTATATGACATGTGATCTTAAATGTTAATGCTTAATGAGATTAATAAATTAAATGTAAGTACACATTTGATGATTTCATTTATAATTCAAAAAGCATGTATATTTAAGTTGGCTAAAGCCATTTTTTAAAAATCTCCACATTGGAGAAGGTGAGATCATATTTTAGGCAACTTTCTGTTTGGCACCATGGACTAGTTTCATGGAAGGCAATTTTTCTAAGGACTGGGGGTAGGGGGTTGTTGGTTTTGGGATGATTCAAGTGCATTGCATTTACTGCGCACTTTATTTCTATTTTTATTACATTGTAATATATAATGAAATAATTATACAACTCACCATAATGCAGAATCTAATGTCGTGGCTGATCTGACAAGAGGTGGAGCTCAGGTGGTGGCGCAAGCGATGGGGAACTGCTGTCAATACAGATGAGGCTTCGCTCACTCACCCACCACTCACCTCCTGCTGTGTGGCCCAGTTCCTTACAGGCCACAGACAGGTACCAGTCTGTGGCCCAGGGATTGGAAACCACAGTGTTAGAGCATAATGGAAGCTCTCCCCCATTCGTAAGGGCTGCATGGTATTCCATAACAAAGATGCACCATGGTTTATTTTGTAAGTTATCTATTGATTGCCATTTACAGCTTTATGTTATTAAATTACAAACAAGGGTACTATTACTTTCCTCAGATATATCTTTGGGTACTTTTACAAATATGTCTATGCAATAAATTCCTTCACGTGTCGTTTCTATTTACATTATAATTGATTAAAAATTTCCATTTCACCTTCATTTTCGATTTTTCCCACCAAGAGGGAGATTCTAATTAGTACAGTAGCTTGGAGTGACACTATAAATGGTGGTCATAAACTATAAGGTTTTATTGTCTTGTATATTTTCGCTCTGAAGTCCATAAGAACCCTTCTCCTCCGCTAAAGCCCAAAGAACGCAACATGGTCCCACCAAGGAAGACTCTAATGGAACTGAGAATCTGGCAGCTACAAACCCAGGGGAAGGCTTGAAAGGTAAAAGGACGAGCTGGGGAGGGAGCTGAGAGAGGATAGAAAAAGATCAGAAAGGAAATTCCCTGATTGTCATCAGAGTTGGCCTCTGTATAGTCTCGTAAGTATCCCGATGGGAAGAGCAAAAACATATTTTGCTTCATCCTCTAGGCTCCATGGATACTTTATTTCTGGTAATGAACTCAATGTTCACACCTTACCAGATATTATAGGCATTACTAAGAGGCTATAATAAATACTATCAATTCCTTTCCAGAAAAGCTGTCTCAAATTATCCTCCCACCAACAGTTTTTCCGTATCCTCACCAATGTTGCATCAACCTTTTTAATTACTGTCAAGCTTTTAAATTATTACCAATTAGCAAAAAATGATATCTCAGTGGCATTTCTTTAATTATATAAGTTTAAACATCTTTGCATGGTCATTGACCAATTACTTATCTTTTTCTTTGCCTATTTTGTATTTGGTTGTTTATATTTTTCTTTTTAGCATATAAAGAGTGTATTGTATATTAAGGAAATTAATCCTTTGTCAAGTAGGGCAAAGGGTTAACTCCCCCATTTGTTATTTCTCTTATGTTGTTTAATCAATATTATGTCCATGCAGAACATTTATATTCTTATGTAATCAAATTTATCAGGTTTTTTTTTAAGTGTTGTTATATTTTAATGTCAGCTGCATAATGTATCAGCATACAGAAAAGCAGTTAGAATCTCAACCCGGCCACTTACCGCCAATTGACCTTGGGCAAGTCATTTAAACTTCAATAAATTTCCTCCTCCACAAAGAGGAAGCTTTCTCTTCTGTCTCTCTGTTTTTCTCTGCTGTTTTGAGAGTTTTCTCTGCTGTCTTGAGAGTTGAAGGAGACAAGGTTTATCAATGACTGTTGACCCACATAGTCTACAATAAATGGTAAATAGTTTAGATCTGCAAATGAATTTGAAATGTGGAGTATTCTTAGAAGATGAATACTTCAAAAACAAACCCTCAAATTAGGTAAAAAGTAATGCAAATTTATGGGATCAACAAACTAGGCTTCAAGCCAGGTTAAGAGAAATATTCTGAAAACCTCTTTCCCTTGTTCATCAAAACTCCCCCTAAACCATCGCAAACACCATAAGCCACCAGTTCACCTTAATGATCCTCACATGCAGGAAGTTCCTCCGAGTGTCTCATCAGTAGTGGAGACTGGTGGTTAGAAAAATATCTAAGCACTCACTCCTCCTTTCCTAGGTGTTCTAATCAATTGAGGACAGAAAGAAAGAGCCAACTGGTGATCAAATTAGAGGGTTGGTGGGGCGCAGTGGCTCACACCTGTAATCCCAGCACATTGGGAGGCCCAGGTGGGAGGATCACTTCAGGTCTGGAATTTGAGACCAGTATGGGCAATACAGCATGATCCTGTGGCTATAAGAAATAAAAGACATTAGCTGGATGTGGTGGCACACACCTACAGTCCTAGCTATTCATACTTGGGAGGCAAAAGTGGGAGAATCGCTTGAGCCTAGGAGTTTGAGGTTACAGTGAGCTGTGATCAGGCCACTGCACTCTAGCCTGAGCTACAGAACAAGACCCTGTCTCTTGAAAAAAAAATAGAACATCAGCTTTATTTATGATAAAAGGCATTGAAGAATATGAAAGGACATCCTGCCACCTTCTCTGAAGCTAAATCTTGGGACTCCATGTCTCTGACTTGGCCACTAGGTGCAAACAGATCAGGGCTCTGCTAAGAAGCAGGGACTAGAAGCAGCACCTATGTGGCCTGTGTACTGCATGGACTCTCGGGGTGAGGCCCTCAGAACAGGACACAGACTGGTGTACACTGCACAAGTCAGAGCTCAGCCAGAGGGTGGCCTGGGTGAGTTTCAGGGTTTTGGTCCTGCTCCTGCCCAGTGCGGTCAAAGAACTTCAGGCTCTCCACATTCCCCCGTTCCAGGAGAAGCCCTCCCTTGGAGCTGAGTGAGGGCATGAGAGAGAGGGGAAGGATGGCCCATGCTCTTCAGTATTGCCCATGTAGAGGTGCTGAATAGAACTCCCTTGTCTTCTACAGGGAAGATGAAGAAGGAGAGAGAGAGATCAGTACTCAGCTCCTAAGATTATGGGCTTTGATGCAAACAGTTGTGGCTTTGAATCTATCAACACTAGCTGAGCAGCTCTGGGCAGTTACTTCAACTGTCTGAGCCTTAGCTGCCTCTTTTCCAAAATGAGATATGAATACCTATCTGCTGGGCTAGGCAAGAGAATTAAAGACAATATATGTGAGGCACTTAGCAATGTAACTGGAGCAGAACATGAACTCAATAAATGTTGGTTTTCTTTCTACTTCTCCCTAAATCTTTTCCAAGGACCAGGCTTAGTTTTGCTCCTTTATCTCAGTGAAGTTTAGTAGTCACAGATCAACCCTCCATCTACTGTTTAGTTTCATGTTCTTGAAGATAATTTCTTCATGTTCTTGAAGCCATTTCTTTTGTCTCTTTACCTAACCCTGGACTTTATTGGCCCTCTTCAGACCCCTCTTCTAACCCTCTCCACTTCTCTTAACTTGTGGAGCAGCAGACTGCAAAGGCTCCCCAAGACTAAGGGGGTCCAGTAGGTGCAGGTACTTCAGGCTTGTCTTCCTGTGGTCCCCCAAAGCTGCCCACCCACAGTTATGCCTCACTCCTGGCCAGCACTGGAGAGTCCCTCTCTTTGAATTCACTCAATGCCAGCGATTCCTCATTTTCCTCCATTCCAGATCTTGTGGCTCCCCATTCCTCAGAGAATCCTGAATTAGGGTTATTAATACTCCTGACCAGGTCTCCTAAAGAAAGCAGACCATCTGGCACCTTTTGGCAAGGATCCAAATTGTAATCATTAAAAAAAAAAAAAACCAAATAACAGAACTGGTATCAAACTTTTCAGTTTCTTCATCCATCTGAAAGAAGCCAGGTGGCAGAATGGCCCCGGCATTGGAGAAAGCTGCCACCTGAGACCATAGAGCAGTCAGCCTTAGAGGCCAGTGGCTTCAGGATGTGGACATATGGAGAGGTCATTTGTTTCTCATTTACCCAACAGATAAGAATATGGAAATAGTCTCAGTCCATTTGTTTGATGGGCCTCCTAAGCCAGTGGTAACAAATCAATACAATTAGTTTTGGTTCATCGTCATTAAGAAATCTTCACTCCTGGGACATAATTGAATTATACTTCTTGCTCCATAGGAAAGGAAACCTTTTAGAGATGGGTGGCTTCTCTTGAGGTTGGAGCAAAGCAAGCAGTCGTGAGTGGAGAGGTTTGTGGGCAGTGTATGAAGACATTGTGCATGTGTAAGGCACCGCAAGGTTCTGCTCAGGATGGCCCTAAATGCTCCTGTTACAAGTTCTTGGGAAATCATTTGAGCAAATGCACATTCTGTGTGAGCTCAGAACTATATAACATTGCTAACAGATTGAAACAATGACTAACAATTAAAATGACATGTAATCCAGCACCAAAGTCTGATCAGAAGCCTGAACGCCTGGTGTGGGTTCAAGTGCCTCCTCCACATCCTTTTGTGATAGTGACAGAGTCACTTTTCAGCTGAATCTCTGGCACATTATAACTAACAAACAGCTGTTATCCTTTAGGTAAGCCCTGGGAACTCTCTGGACAACGGCTGGTGCTCAGTGGACGTAGAGTTTTGCATAGCACCTGTCTACATCGCAGGCAGATTGTTTCATATGGATGGAGGGGCCACTTCACATCTTTCCACTTGCTTCCTTCAACTCCAAGTAGACCTCATCCTTAAACCAAATCTAAAAAGACTGTCCATTTAGGATAATTGAAATTTTGATTTGGAAGTGATGTTAGAAAAAAATCAGTGTGGCTAACATCTTAGCTTTCAAATGAGGAAACTAAAGCCCAGAGTAGTCAAAAGATTTGCCTAAGTTACTCATCTTGGTGAGGAAAATTTGGTTCTTCAATCCAAAACTTGGTTGGAGGGTTCTCTCTGCTAATACCAGCCCAGCAGAAGATTCCTCAAGTAACAAAACATCTTGGATATTTAATTTACTATTTCAGACCATAGTCCTTTTTCCAGGTCCCAAGGAGATCATCAATGAAGAAAGATGATCTGTCCAAGATCAAATAGCTTCTAAACTGTAGGAGCCAATAATCATTAAATATACAATTTTGGAATTAACTTTATTTCAACTTCTTTCACAAAATACTGTGAGATATCTATTAATTTAAAAGCTTATATGTAAACATACGATAGGGGCCTGAATTCTACAACGTGAAGGTGAGTTACTTAGGAGAGTTCCCTGAATTTTACCAGACTATGAAGTAAGTTAGAAATAACTTTTTAAAATTAAATTAGCAAAATTTAGAGAGTGATTGCTATAGCACTTACCATTATTTATTCTAATTCATCAAACCATTGTTTGAGATCAGAAAGGCAGTTACAGCACATCTTTCAACCAGAACAGGAAATCTTACTCTTAAACATCTGCCCAATTCATATGCAACAATATTATGATGAGTATACTATCTTCTCAGAAATATTTTTTATAATAATAAAACTACTGGGAAAAAGGTCTGTTAGATAAGTACCTGGCATGCACACAGTGATGATTAATTTTAGATGCCAACTTGACTGGGCCATGGGGTGCCCAGGCATTTGGTCAACCATTATTCTGGGTGTGTCTGTGAGGGTGTTTCTGGCTAAGATTAACATTTGAATCAGTAGACTGCGCGAATCAGTTGAAGACCTGCACAGAACAAAAAGGCTGTCCTTCTCATGAGTACGAGGGAATTTCCTCCTACTTGACTACCTTGAGCTGGGACGTTGGTGTTTTTTTTTTTTTTCTGCCGTCAGACTCAAACTGAAATTTCTGCTCTTTCTGAGTCTCAGGCCTGCCAGCCTTCAGACAGGAACTATACCATCAGCTCTCCTGGGTCTCCAGTTTGTCGACTGAAGATCTTGGGACTTGTCAGCCTCCATAACCATGAGCCAGTTGCTTACAAATCTTCTCCTACAGATGTATACACACATCTTATTGGTTCTTTTTCTCTAGAGAACTCTGACTAGGACACGCTCAATAAATATTTGTGAATGAACAAATGGATTAGAAAACCTAATTCAAGAAGCTTAAGAGATTTAATAAGACCAAACTTTCCTTCAGGAAAGAAAAGCAACTTTACCTAAAAATATGATTCCTCAAGTGGAATATCAGAAATGAGATTGCTAAATATTTAAGGTGGTATGGATTCTAGGAAGCACAGGATAGTGGTCAAGATATCATTTAGTCCTCAAAAGTGATAAGAAATGCATTAGGAAAATGGAACCAGGAGTGTGTTCAGAAATCTTGCTGCCAAGCTTGAGTCGAGGTTGTGATAAGACACCAAGATATTTTGATAAGATATTTTACTATGTGAAAACTTCATGAAATTGTAGAAATTTACAGAGATACTGACATAGCAGAAAACCCTGCTAAGGGTCTGGACAGAGATGACAAAAGATCTCTGATGAAAAAGAAGAACAAATCTGGAGGTATGGGACACTGCATACAGGAACATTTTCAGATTGTGGAGATTCCTGATAAGTTTATTGATACCAATTTGAAAAAGTTCTGAATTTCTGAACTCAACAACTCTTCTTTTTTTTAACACACATGTTAAAATGACAAAGTGGGAAAAATAATGAAATGAATACATGTTAAATATGTCTTAAAATCAGACTAAACTGAAGAATAAAAAGATGGAAATCATATCCAACACTTTTACTGACGAGCTAAAAACACATCTATACTTGTGATTCCATTTAAAGCAGAAACTGGCATTCTCTTTGGATGGTCCAGAAGGTCTCACATGTTATAAAACTAGAAGATTTCAGAATAACAGAGGAACATTTGAGAAATGGTTAATCAAAATAGGAATCAGCACTTTGAGATCACAATGCAAAATCAGAAGTGAAGAAGGGTGGGCTTGAGAAAAGAGGCCAGAGGGGAAGGGATTACAGCTGCAGTTTCTGTGTTTTCTTTCAAACTAGGATCATATTTCTACTTCCGGTATTCTCCTAAATTCCCTTGCCTTCCAAGTCCCATTCTGAAGGCTATTTTTCAGTACCGCCTCTCTTCACTTTCTCTGAGCTTGGTGTGCCCGTAGGTCGTGTCTTTCCGACTTTTCCAGCTCTATGCGGCAGCATCTGCCTCTACAGTTTCTTGAAAAACCTCCAGCGTAAGTGGCTTCATAGCAGATGTTCTTGACTTCCAAAGGCAGCATTCAGTTTTGAAAGGTTGTTGAATGACGTAAAAAATTGAAAAAAATCTGAACTTGATTGAAATGATGTATAAAATAGGTCTCACGGTACTTTAAAAATAAGTCAACAAAAACCAAAAAACTCTTTCTCACATCTGCCCCTTTTCTCTCACAGGCCCAGTCCCCACAGTGAAGCAAGGCTGTGGTTAGAAATATGTAGACTGCCTCAGTGCCAGGGCACCAGGAGATGATGTCTCCATCCCAGAAAATCAGCTCCTTGGTGGAACAAGTAAAGAGACATGGCTCAGGGATGTCATTACTGACATTACCCTGCAACAGATCCGAAGGGCCCCAAAACTTCTCAAAACACGTGCTTAGTCTTACATATTTATTTCACCCTAACCCCCCCAGCCCTCCTGTATTCATTCTCTTATTTTGAGTCCACCTAGATTCTTGTTCAGTACTTGCCCTCAGGGTAGTCTGTATGCATGCTGGGTAGTCCTACACCTTGGCCTACTTCCATGTTCAAGTTAGGCTACACATCTACTGCCTGTGTCACCAGGGTGTCACCATGGTGTCACAACACGGAGGGTGTGCTGGTGTCCCCCAACACTTTGCATGGCGCAGGTGGGGTTCATGATCGGTAATAAGCTGCTGTTAATCGGTTTTCTTTCAAATGTGGACAAACCACATTAAGCTTTTATTATCAAATATCAGACATTTAACTTTCAATAATGAATTTTTTCTTTTTAATTTTTACTATATTCATAATTCTAGGTTTGCATTTTTGTTTCTTTTTGATGTAACCCTATTTTCCTCACTTAAGAATACATTTTCTAAACCGTCATTAAATAACTATTTTATTTTATTCTACATTCCATCAATTATGTGTTTTATTTAGTTGATGTAAGGACCTCCTAGTAACTTTGTAGGCCTATATAACACTGATAAAATTACTCTTGTTCATCAGCTCACTGGGCCTCCAGTCCATTCTTAGGTGGACAATGTGTTAACTCACCGGCAGGGAAGGAGCAAAGTCATAGAGAGAAAAATCTATTAATAACTAGTCACGTGCAGGTTACTTGGCTCGTCTGAAACTTAGTTTGTTCTTATGTCAAATAAGAATAATAGCATATGCTGCTGATGTCATGGAATAGTTGTGTGCATCTAATTGTGTACACACATCAGGATGTTAAATCTGAAGTTTGGCGGACTACTCGGCTCTCACAGATACCAGAGACCAAAGCGATTTGTGAAACAGGCCAGCCTACGGGACTTGCAAAGGAGACAACTAAAAGTAATTACACGGCTTGTAAGCAATTCAGCCACACTGAGTCTATAAAAGGTTTGAGAGAGGAAAGAATTTGAGGGGGGATTTCTTTAGCAAGAGCTGGGCTGTGAAGGCCCTTCTCCAAAGTCGTGTTTGCTTCTTCACTTCTAATCTAGCAAAAAGAGACTCTGTCAGGAACACTGGGAAATTTGGTATCTGTCCCCTGCAGTCTGGGAGATACAGGGAACTGGTATTTCACTTCCAGTGGCAACAATGGCAGACGTGTCTCTCAGAGTTTCTAGGAGCAGAAGTTGTACGTTTCCGTTAGATTAAACATAAGCCATGTAAACAAGGCAACAAAAATGAGGTTGTGTTAGCTCCAGGCTGTTCAATAGAGCTTAGATGAGAAACTAAAACCTCAGCAAATAGAAGCAGGGGCTGAATGCCACCCCATGACTCCTGGGCTCTGTGGTAGAAGTAACGAGTCAGAGGAAAATGCATGACCTGTGTCAAGAGAATTGTGCAACTCAGAGGTTCCCAGCATAGGGGTGGGTAACTGTTCCATGACAGAAAGAGTTTTGATATTGACCAGACCTGGAAAACATGAGGCCAGCTTGCAGCAGAACTATTGAGGTAAGAGCTTGCCTCTCCCCTTTACCTCTTGTTCTGACTCCATGTGGGCTACAAATACAGCTAGCTAGTGCAGAGAGGAGCCAGAAAGAGAAAAGAAACCCAATGCATCACATTCCTGAGCCACAGGACTACCGGGAGGAGAGAAAAGTAGTTGTAATTTTGAAGAAAGTTGGGGGGTTTGACTATTACATGACATTGGACATTTAAAGTACCAAATCGTGACAGTATTTTGTTACTTAAAATGACCATGGTACTTTTTATTACCTAAGGGATATCAGAAAAACCATGGCAACGCTCAAGTTGAGTTTTCATCCAGGAGCAGAGAAAGAACTGAATATATATATATATATATATATATATATATATATATATTTTAATTGTAATTTACATTCATGTCTTTACTTCATTTTAACTGTACAATTAAATGGTTATTAGTAAATTTACCAAGTTGTACAGCTATTCACATAAATCAGTTTTAGAGGATTTTCCACCCCCCACTGAGACCCCTAATACCTCTCCCCAAATACACTTAAAACATGCCCCTCCCCTTCACAGTGCTCACCACATCTCCCAGATGTGGGTCCATCCTCCACCCACAAAATCCCCAGTGAACATTACCACCATTTAAGCACCATAGTGTCAGTCAGTCAATACTAATTTGATGACAAGTACAAGAGGGGCCCATTCTTCGGGTCTTGTGTCACCTCACTTTGAATAATGGGCTTAAGCTTAATCCGGGATAATATAAACGGTGTTAGCTCACTGTCGTTTCTTAAAATTGAGTAATATTTCATTGTAAATATATACCAAATTTTAATAATCCACTCATGAATTGACGGGCGCTTTGGTTGTAGCTAGGGCCTCTTTTAGGCTGCTATTGTGACCTTCCCAGGTCATGCTGTTCCTGTCCTCTCAGGGCTGTCCCTGGCCCTGTTTTGTTGCATCTCCAAGAGGCTGAGGCTGGGGGCAACACCTTGCAACTACATGTGCCATCCTGGGTTCTGGGGCCCTGGCCTTCTGTGGGGCACATAGTCCCAGGAAGGAGGGCTTCTCTGCTCACAGATGGGGAATCCTAGGCCTGGAGAGAGCAGGCTGGCTCCAGACTTCCAGCAAGTTGGTAACTGAGGATATGAGGCTGCTTCCTTACAGGACCAGGACCAAATAGGAGAGCTGCGCACCTGCTTTGGGCCAGGTCCTGCGCTGGCAGTGACAACATCCTTGAGGCGTTGCCCCATCTGGGTGCGGCAGCTCTGAGCACGGGCTAAGTTGTTTCCTGTCTGCAGATGAAACCCCAGGGGAGATCTCTTCCCAGGGCACATGGCCAAAAGGAGGATGGGAGTGCAGGAGTCTGTCTCTGAACAAGGCAGCCCCACCCCACACAGCACCTGGAGCCCATTTGGTTTTTGCACTGTAAGGGAGGAGGCCGCCTTTACAGGTGTGGCAAGTGGGGAGTCTGAGACCCAGAGTGGGGCAGCTATTTGATAAGGCAGGGACAGTAGCAGGGGATTAAGAGTTCCCACCCTCAAGAATGTTTGAGTAGCAAGATGAGAAATACTGTTGGTCAGTGCTGGCCAGGCAGTAGAGCAGGAGGGCAGCCACTCGTTTTCATAAGAGGGAGCAGGGATGGGACCAGACAGGATCATCACCAGGTTCCCCAGCTCAGGGCACCAGGACAGGGTGGAGCAGGGCAAAAAAGAAAAAGAAATGAATATATAGAAAGGAGACAAATAGCAGGAATAGGATCTAGAGATATGCCAAGTTCTCAAGTTCATTTAGAAGCAATCAACCAACCCCACTCTGTCTCTTATTTCCATTAAAATATCCTATGATAACAATAACTCAGCTAACCAAAATTGCAATCTATAGGTGAATATAGGTAACAATTTAACTCATTATCTTATCACTGTGTACTGTGGACTGCTAGCAGTATTCTGATTATCACTGCCAATATGATCATTAATGGCTTTAAATCTAACTTGGAATAGCATTTCCCATAATTCCTTTCCATATATAGCTTCTAGTTGGGTTGGTCAAAACAGAATTTTGCATAAAATTTGGAAGGCAGATGTGAAGCAACAGTCATCACTTTCTTCAGATCATCAGATCTGGCAGCTAGAAGTGCTTGGCTCCCCAGAGTCCCTTGCTAGGTCCAAATGGTTTGATGATGACAGCACTTTTGGAGCTGAGTTCTTCAGGAGGATGGACAGCTTTTTAGTGAGTTTTCTCTGGCCAACTAACAGACCCTTTTGGATCTTATTTCTCAGTATTTCCTACAGTTGTGTTAGGGAATAAATTCCATATGCTATAGTATTCATTGTGGTTTTCTTTGTGAATAAACCTTTTCTAACACAGAGGAAAGGTACAAATTAGAAATATCAGGAATAAACAAAGGGCTATCAGTGAAGATCTTACAAATATTATAAAAAAATGAAACAACATACTGCCTACATATTTGAAAGCAGATAAAATCGACAAAGTCCTTGAGAAACTCGAGTACCAAAACTGGCACAATAAGAAATATACAATCTGAATAGTCCTATATCTATTAAAGAAACTGAATTCAAAACCAATAACCTTACCCAGAATTAACTGCCAGGATCAGATAGTTTTACCAGCAAATTCTGTTCCATAATAACAATCTTACCCAAATATAGAGGAAAAACAACAATCTTACACAAAATCTCAAGAAATAGAGGAGGTTGCAAGGCTTCCAATTTGATTTTATAATGTACCCAATATACGTACAATCATAACTTTACAGAAGAAAAAGAGAAAAAAAAAGAACTTTTCTCCTGAATTATTTGAGAGTAAGATACAGATCTCATGTCCCATTGACACTTCAGGCTACTGACCAAAAATGCTGGCAATTAAAGGAGTCCTCATGCTGACAGGGGTAAGTGACACTGAAATGTTGACTCTGAAGTGGTTGTTTATACACAATGAAAACAGAAAAGAATGTGTTTTGTGACCACATAATCTACTTGAGCTCCTCTTCATACATACCACCCTGCCTAATGTTAGTGGTAAATGGACAAGCGCAGTAGCCATAGCCTGAGAAGAATATCAGGACAGGAAGCCTAGGCATCTTAATTAGTAAGATGAATAAGGTGAACAGAATGTTTTTTCAAATGATTCAGCATTTGAAACCTAAGTGAGAATTATTGTAGGCAGGAAATATGCATCAATGAAAATCTTTTGCTAAATTTACAAATGGAAGAAACACCCTCTTGAAAGAATCAGGATAAACCTCATTCAGAATCAGAAAGCACATTCATGTCCTTGAGGTTAGTATTAGCCACAGATCACTGGTCTGAATTTCTACAGGTCTGAGTCATACTTTAATTTGTATATTCTTAAACATCTGTGTAAGGTCAGATTAAATGTCCTAATGGGACAATTTTTAGTTTAATAAACTTGTGCTTAAAACTTTCATTCCAGATGTATTAGCCCAATTCATCAATTCCTTAATGTCATTAATTTAAAATATTTGCCAAGTTTTTCATCATAAACATGCCATCCTATGTGCCACTCTGAGATTTGTGCCAGCTTAACTGAATAGTTTATATCTTAATTGTCTAAATACAAAACTTATCGTATACACATGTAGCAGCAAGGTTTGGATTCTAGATTTTTTTTTGCATGGCAATAATTATATCCTTTGGCACTACCATGTCAAGTGTCCATAAGGAGATCAAAGGATGCATGTCTTATAAGATGGTTAGACTACTAGTGATATATAACATCACCATATCAGCAAGATGATAGAATGCTCCTCCTAGAAATTTTTTTCTAAAGGAAACTTTAAATAGAGTTCTAATTCCATATCATGCTTCACAGTCTGACATCATTGGAACCTGTTCACAGTCCAATTTCTATTCCATCTGAAGTTCATTATGAGACAGAATTATTAAAAATCATGTCCTGATAAGTGTTACAGAAAAGCAAGATGGGATCCAAACACTATCAATGCATATGAGGAAAACTCTCCAGCAATTCCATGTCTACACAATTAAAACATGTCATAAATTGTTTAGTGAATTGTTTAGTAAATTGTTATAGTTGGGAGGTGGTTAAGTATCAGCACCAGTTATTCCTTTATGGTCAGAAATTAAATGCGTAGAAGGAATTTTAGAACATTGAATGTAGGTATAAATTGTAATATCTCTGGAAATTATTTCATTTTTAAAACAATGGAAGAAGCTCAATATTAGAAAATATGGAATAAAGTATGTGATTCCTTAGTGATATATTATCTTACAAACTACTCTCTTTATATACAAAATGTAATTATTTTTTGACAAAAATTATGTTATACTTATGACAGAATGTCACAGGTCAAATTAAAATACTCAATTTAATTTATTTAATACATTTTATCAAGTAATGTTTATGCTTATAGCCCTAAGCTAGGTTCTGAGAGGGATAAGAAAAATACATCCTTTATCTTCAGCATATCCATGTTTCAATAGGCACATGTCACCTAAAATTCACCATATTCTAAAAGAGATTTGCTATTTAAACAAAAAAATTTGCTGTATCTCCAAACTGCATCACTTCTGTCAATAGCAACAAGGCTCAAATCTCAGTAATTTCTTTTTTCTTCCTGCTCCATGATAGCCTATATTTAGTTAACATGTTTGGCTCTTTCCTCCTCCATACTGTCTATCCTTCTCTTTCTACCCTATCCAAAAACTTTAAAATATCACATTTGATAAGACTCATTCTTGGACATCTTGTCTTCAATTTTCCTCTTGCCCAGTACACTAGAGGAATTACCTGCAGGAAACACATCTAACCCACAAGGACTCATACAAACTCAAGGTGAAGGGATAGAAAAAATTATTCCATGCAAATGGAAGAAAAAGAAAGCAGGTGTAGTCATTCTCATATTGGATAAAATTGACTTTAAATCAACAATAGTAAAGAAAGACAAAGATGGTCATTATATAATGAGAAAGGGAAAAAGTCAACAAAAAGACATAATAATCCTAAATATTTATGCACCTAACACAGGAGGGCCCAGATTAATAAAGCAAACCCTACTAGATCTAAGCAAAGAGATAAACAGCAACATAGCAATTGCTGGTGACTTGAACACCACACTGACAAAACTGGACAGATCATCAAAGGAGGAAATAAGTAAAGAAACACTAGACTTAAATAGGACTCCAGAAGAAATATGCCTAACAGACATTGACAAAATATTTCACTCCAAAACTTCTGAATATACATTCTTCTCATTAGCACATGGAACATTCTCCAAGATTGATTATATTTTAGGCCAAAAATGTGGCTCAACAAATTCAAAAAATAGAAGACACACTATGTATCTTCTCAGATAACAGTGGAATGAAAGTAGAAATCAACTCTAACAGAAACACTCACTTCTATACAAAGTCATGGAAATTAAACAACCTGCTGCTGAACAATTATTGGCTCAATAATGAAATAAAGATAGAAATTAAAAGATTCTTTGAACTGAATGACAAAAGGGGCACAAGATATCAAAATCTATGAAATACAGCAAAAGCATTCCTAAGGGGAAATTTCATGGCCTAAAATGCCTGCATCAAAATGGCAGAAAGATCACAAATTAACAATCTTATGACACATCTCAAGGAACTGTTATAGAAGAGTAAGAGCAAAGTAAACCCAAAGCCACCAAAAATAAATAACTAAAGTCAGAGCAGAACTAAATGCAATTTAAAACAAGAAAATTATATAGAAGATTAATGAAACAAAAACTTGCTTCTCTGGGAAAAAAAAACAAAATTAATAGACCTCTTGCTAGATTAACCAGAAATAGAAGAGAAAGGATCCAAATAAGATCAATCAGAAATTAAAAAGGAGATATTACAATTGATAGCACAGAAATACAAATATCATATGTGAATACTAAGAAAATCTCTATGCACACAAACTCAAAATCGTGGAGGAAATGGAGAAATTTCTGGAAACACACAACCGTCCAAGACCCAATGAAGAACAAATAGAACTCCTGAAGGACCAATAACAAATAAAAAGATTAAAGCAGCAATAGAAAGCTTCAAACAAAAAGCAGCCCTGGGCCAGATGGGTTCACAGTTGAATTTTTTCAGACCCACAAAGAAGAGTTGATACCCATTCTGCAGAAATTATGCCATAACATGAAGAAGAAGGAAATCCTCCCCAAGTTGTACTATGTAGCCAATATCACCTTGATACCAAAGCCAGGAAAGCACACAACAACAAAAAAAAGAAAACTATAGACCAATATCCCTTATGAATATAAATGCAAAAATTCTCAATAAAATACTAGCAAACCAAATTCAACAGCACAACAAAAAAATAATCCATCATGACCAAATGGGCTTCATGTCAGGAATGCAAGTATGGTTCAACATAAGTAAATCAATGAATGTGATTGACCATATAAATAGAAGCAAAAACAAAGATCATACGATCATCTCAAAAGATTCAGAAAAGGCATTCAACAAAATTTAGCACCCTTTCATAATAAAAATGCAAACAAACTAAACATAAAAAAATATATATCTCAAAATTAAAAAAGCCATATGTGACAAAGCCATAGCCAGCAACATACTGAATGGGGAAAAGTGGAAAGCATTCCCACTAAGAAATGGAACAAGACAAGGATGTCCACTGTTACCATTTCTATTCAACATAGTGCTGGAAGTCCTAGCCAGAGCAATCAGGCAAGAGAAAGAAATCAAGGTATCCAAACCAGGAAAGAAGAGGTCAAACTATTGCTTTTTGCAGATGATATGACTTATGTTTAGAAAACCCCAGTGACTGCACCAAGAGACTCCTGGAATTGATAGGTAAATTCAGCAAAGTCTCAGGTTACAAAATCAATGTACACAAATCTGTATCATTCCTATATGCCAATGAAAATCAAGCTGAGAATCAAATCAAAGACTCAATACTATTTGCAATTACTACAAAGAAAATAAAATACCTAGGAATATACTTAACCAAGAAGGTGAAAGATCTCTACAAAGAGAACTATGAAACACTTAGGAAAGAAATCACAGATGATGCAAACAAGTGGAAATACATACCATGCTCATGGATCAGTAGAATCAACATTGTTAAAATGTCCACACTACCCAATGTGATTTACAGATTCAATGCAATTCCTATCAAAATACCAATGTCATATTTCACAGATTTAGAAAAAATAATTCAACGCTTCATGTGGAAACACAAAAGACCCTAAATAGCCAAATCAACAAATTGGGAGTTATCACATGACCAGACTTCAAACTATACTACAAGGTTATAGTAACCAAAACATCATGATGTTGGCACAAAAATAGAGACATAGACCAATGTAATAGTACAGAAAACTCACATATAAAACCATCCACATATAGCCAACATATCTTTTACAGAGCAGACAACAATATACACTGGGAGAAAGAATCTCTATTCAATAAATGGTGCTGAGAACACTGGATAGCCACATGCAGAAGAATGAAACAGGATCCATATCTCTCACCACTCACAAAAATTAATTCAAGATCAATAAAGGACTTAAATGTGAGGCAGGAAACTGTAAGAATTCTAGAAGAAAATTTTGGAAAAATTCTTCTAGGTATTGGCCTAGGCGAAGAATTTATGAAGAAGACCCCAATGGCAATCACAGCAACAATAAAAACAAATAAATGGGATTTGGTTAAATTAAAAATGTTGCACCACCACGGAAATAATTAACAGAGCAAATATACAACCTACAGAATGAAAGAAAATATTCGTAAGCTATGCATAAAGGACTAATAACCAGAATCAACAAAGAACTCAAGCAAATCATCAAGAAAAAAATCAAACAACCCCATTAAAATGTGGGCAAAAGACATGAAAAGAAGTTTCTCAAAAGAAGATAGACTAATGGACAATAAACATATGAAAAAATGTTCAATGTCACTAATCATCAGGAAAATGCAAATCAAAATCACAATGATATATCACCTTACCCCAGTCTGAATGTCTTTTATTAAAAGGTCCAAAAACAATAGATGCTTGTGTGGATGCAAAGAGAAAGGAATGCTTATAAATTGTTGGTGGGACTGCAAATTAGTACAACATCTACAGAAAATGATTTGGAAATTCTTCAAAGAACTTAAAGTCAACCTACTGTTTGATCCAGCGATCCCACTACTGGGTATTTACCCAAAGGAAAAGAAGTCATTTTATCAAAAAAAGACCTGTACTCAAATGTTTATTGCAGCACAATTCACAATTGCAAGGATGTGGAATAAACCCAAATGCCCATTAATTCATGAGTGTATTAACAAAATGTGGTATAAGTGTGGCATGGGATATTACTCTGCCATGAAGAAGGATGACTTAATGCCTTTTGTAACAGTTTGGATGGAAGTGGAGACCATTATCCTAAGTGAATTATCTAAAGAATGGAAAAACAAATACCACATTACTCACTATTAAATTGGAACTAACTGTTGAGCACACATGTGCATAGAAGGATGTAAATCTCAATGGAAATTAAGCAAGGTGAAGGTGGAGACGGGGATGGGTGAAAACCTACCTAACAGGTACAATGAACACTATCTGGATGACTGGCACACTTTTACCCCTGACTTGAGCATTACAAGAGCAATCCATGTAACCAAAAACATTTGTACCCCTGTAATACTTAGAAATAATAATTAAAAAAAGAAGTAAAACCCAAGGAACATAGATCTAAATGAAGTAAAAGCAAAACAGATTTAAAAAGTTAGCAGAAGATGTCTAAGGGAGCCATCCCGGCATTATAAGGATGTCACAGAGTTCCAAGAAGAATATTTAAGAAAGTGGATCCCATTACCCACATTTTGTGAATAAGAAGCTGAAGGATCTCAGCATTCAAATGAAGTCACAAATTTTTCTCAATGAGAGAAAAGAAATTCAAACAAAGTTTGCTAAAAGCTATACAAGAAAGTCATACTCCCAATATGAAGCAAATTTAAGTTTGATCAGCTTTAGAAACAATAAGAAGATAAAATCACCTGACCACAAGGCTTGCAGCTTTCTTTTCAAGGTTCACAGGGTTCATACGACAACTTTTGTTGTTGTTTTTAAATTTAATCACATATTTGCTCCTTAAGTTATTGATTTGAAAGTTTTGGAATCACCCTAAACAAGCACAGAAGAGGTAAATATACCTACAGAACATAATGTAAATTTTGTCAATCTTGAAAATGGAAAAGTAATGCTAGGCCTGGTAACAGTTGCGAGGTGCAAAACAAAGAAGAAAAGATGAGAGAAGATTGCATGAGTGTCATTCTCTGATATTACACGTTGCAAATTTAAGAGCTACTCTAAAGCTGAAGAGGAAGAAATGGGGTCTTACTATAGCAATGAAAAATATACAAGATATCAATAATAGAGTTACTATTATGTTATTATTGAAGCAGAGACAGTTCATCAAAATGCATGCTCCTGCTTCCACAGAGTTATCTTTAGGAAGCAGCTGTCCAGCCAGGACTATATTTCCTTGTTCCCATTTTCTACCTGTACGTGTGGCTGTGCCACTAGCATCTGCCAATAGAATTGTGATCAAAAGTGATGTGTGTGTTAGTTCCAGACAAAGGATTTTAAGAGGTGGGTGTGGCTTTTTCACACTTTTATTTCTTCTACTGGCTAGAGGCAGAGGGCACTAAGGAGCTCCAGGACGATAGAGCCGCAAGGCAGAAGGGGCCCCAACAAATGGAGGGAAACTGCTTCATATTTGTATGTTATAAAAGCAAATAATTAACTTCTAACTTACTGTGCCAGTGAATAAAGTAACTTTTAAAAAATTAAGAGCTAAAACATTTCATAGTTCCTAATGGAAGATCAATAGATACTATAATAACTACTTCATAACTCTCCAAAATATATTATATTCTAAGTACTTGAAAAATAAAACAAATCACATTAGAAAAATATGTATTTTAAAAGTCTAAGCAGCACAGTAACACTCCATATAATGAATCACATTTTATAGTCTTATACAGGATTATGAAATCATAAAATATTATTTTACGATTATTATATTGTATAATCATAAAAAAGTCAATTAAATTCATATACCCCCGTGTACTTTCATAGTCTTACTATATTTACAAAACTACTTTGTGTATAGGTATAGTAGGTATTTTAATTTCTATTTTACAAAAAAGAAATTGAATCTTCAAGAGGAGGCTTGTTACTTGCCTAAAGTCATATTTTAATTAATAATAGAGGAAACAAGATTGGAACCCATGATTTTTGACTCCTAATCCGGCATTTTTTTTCATAAAGTTTGTGCTTTAGTAGTAGTAGTTATGATTTTAATATGGGTCTTGCCTAAAAGATAAATGTCATTACAATGTCATAATTGAAGCCATGATAGCATATGAGACTGCCCAGAGCAATGCATAAAATGAGAAAAAGACATGATCTTCCAAAGACCAACATATAAGGAAAGGCAGAAAAACCTGTAAACTGAGGAGAAATGGCTGATGAAGTAGAAGGAAAACCAGAGAGTGAGCGAAATGTTGCAGAACCCAAGGGATGTGAATGTTTCATTAAACAAATTAAGCAGTTAATGAGTTCAACTATGTTAAAAGAAAAATGACCATTTGATTCAGGAAGAAAGATGTCATTGGTGTTTTTGGCAAGGGAAATCTGAGTGGGGTGCCAGAGCAGAGGTAAACTGTGATGAATTGAAGAGCAATTTGAAGAGGAGGTGGTTTGAAGAGGTAATGCTGTTAAGATTCTACCTGTGAAGAAAAAAAATGATGGAGAAGTGGCTAGAGGAGAATTTAGGATCATTAAGAGATTTGTTTTGTGTTATATTTTAAAATGGTAACAACTTAAACATGCTTAAATGTCGATGAGGACAAACAAGCAAAGAGGAAGTTGAAGACACAAGAAAGAGAGGTAACAATTAATAGACTGGCATCTCAGAATGAGGGGGCATCTAGAATATAGTGGTAGGAGTACAGCTTACATAGAAGAGTGACATCACTTCCACACATGGGAGGGAAGGAAGAAAAGATGGTATGGATGGTGGGGCAGAGAGTTTGTATAAGGTGACTTTTATTAATTTTGAGAATTAACAAGGGAGGTATACAGGGATTGACAATTTGAATCAAATGGAGACCACAGAAAATGAAAACCATAGCTCACTTGGGAAATCTAGGAGGATTCTCAGGCAGCATCAGCAACCCAGCTGCCATTGGAGACCATGAATTTATAGGGTCACTAAGCCACCTTGTTTTGTGATTTTTCTCCAGCAGCAATAAGCAAATAAATAGTTGGTATAGGATCAAAATCTTTAAAAGAAATAAAAGCACACATGAAGAACTTACTGCCTATTGACATGTGCAAACACGTGAAATTCAAGGTAATTGGAAGGTTTTCAAATATATCTCCATAGCTCCTGGTACTGAAAGCCAGGCCAACTATCCAAGAAACAGGTTTACTCATGTCAGGCTTGCTCTACGCTATTAGAATTTCATTTACGTACCCATTCTGAGCAACCGAACTAGAAACTAAAATCTATAGTTACCAAACTGGTTCTAAAACCACATGACAGGTATGAAAAGAAAATCGGTCTTTCTTCATAATGAGGTATGAATTTTGCAAGTATGATATTTATATTCTGACAAAGCACTGTGCTTTGCAAATAAGAAAATCACCAAGGCCATAGGCCTTGCAGATTAATGGGTCCCACTCCTTAATGCTTTAGATTTTTTCAGATTTACCTATGCCAGAACTTTTTGTAATTTGACTTCAAAAAAGAAAAAGTTGTTTTCAAAATTCAACACAGCATTTAACACTATTTTAGGATTTTCATTATTGAACACAGTTACTCACTCCTTCCTTGCACTTCATTCTTCACTTGGCTTCCAAGATAACCACTTGTGAATTTTCCCCTACCTGGCTGTTTTTCTTTCCTTAATTTGATTCTGCTTATCTTACTGTCCTCTACATTCTGGAATTTTCCTCTACATTTACTATCTGGATGAGCTTAGCCAATGTCATGGCTGTAAATAACATCTAGTTGTTTATTCCCCAATTTATGCCTTTAGCCTAGACTTCTTTTTTGAGCTTAGACTCATATATCCTACCATCTATGTTTATGTCTAATATGCATCCCAAACTAGCTGGTCTAGCTCTTGATTCCTCCTTGCTACCTCCTCTACTCTCAAATCAACTCTTACTACAGATTTCCCCATCTCAATGGAAACTGCACCCTATCTAGTTTCTTAGGCCAAAGATACCTGGGACATCCTTTACTGTGCACTGTAACTCCCATTCTTATTTCATAAATCAGCATATCCTGTTAACTATTCCCCACTAAATAGATTTCTGATTCATCCACTTCTCACCACCTCTACTGACATCACCCAAGCATAAGGCTAGGTTCTTTTCAGTTTTTTTTGTTCCAAACAAAGCTAAAATAAATATTCTTGAATAAGACTCTGTCCACATATGTTGGTGTTTCTCTGGGGTAGAAAATAAGCAGTGTAAATACCTTATGCTTAGTTTTATTTAAATAGATACGGTGTGATTGGCCATCAAAAGGTTTGTTACAAATTTGCATACCCTCCAGAGGTACGTGAGAAGAGGGCAATGTTGAAATGTCTTTCTGTGTCTTCTATTATGTTGGTACAAAAGTAACTGTGGTTTTGGACTGTGAATTTTAAATCATTATAATTAGGCTCAAACACATCTTTGTTAATCAAAGTAGGAACCATTACAATCAACAAATTTTTCTCAACAAGCAATAAATTTGTTTATTCCTATAGCATAAAAATCCGTGCTTCATGATTCAATGAACTCTTTGAAAGCATTTTCTTCATCCTGTTGATTGTGGAAGCATTTTCCCTGCAAGAAATTGTTGAGATGCTTGAAGAAATGGTAGTCAGTTGGTGAGAGGTCAGGTGAATATGGAGGAGAAGAAGGAGGCAAAACTTCGTAGCTCAATTAGTTAAACTTTTGAAATGTTGGTTATGTGACATGAGGTTGGGATTGTCATGGAGAAGAATTGGGCCCTTTCTGTTGAGCAATGCCTACTGCAGGCATGGCAGTTTTTGGTGCATCTCATTGATTTGCTGAGCATACTTCTCAGATGTAATCGTTTCACTGGGACTCAGAAATTTGCAGTGGATAAGACCACCAAACAGTGATCATGACTTTTTTTGGTGCAAGTTTGGCTTTGGGAAGTGCTATGGAGCTTCTTCTCGTCCAACCACTGAGCTGGTTTGACCAAGAAATGGTTCATTATTTTTGGGTACAAGAAGAGAAGACGACACTTCAAAATTACATTTTTTTTGATTTTTGGTCAACTCATGAGGCTCCAACTTATGGAGCTTTTTCACCTTTCCAATTTGCTTCACATGCTGAAGGACCATAGAATGATCAACCTTGAGTTCTTTGGCAACTTCTCATGTAGTTGTAGGAGGATCAGCTTCAATGATGAGTCTCAATTGGTCATTGTCAACTTCCAATGGCCAGCCACTGCACTTCTCATCTTCAAGGCTCTTGTCTCCTTTGCAAAACTTCTTGAACCACCACTGCACTGTACATTTATTAGCAGTTCCTGGGCCAAATGCGTTGTTGATGTTGCAAGTTGTCTCCACTGCTTTATGACCCATTTTTTAACTCAATTAGGAAAATTGCTTGAACTTACTTTTTGTCTAACATCATTTCCATAGTCTAAAACAAATATAAAATAAACAGCAAGTAATAAGTCATTGAGAAAAAAAACAGAAAGCAAGAAATGCGTATTAAAATGATGTATAACATAACCACATTTATTTAAGAATGCATTCCAGTATCAAATGGCAAATATCAACAATGCTAAAATCGCAATTACTTTTGCACCAACCTAAATAGGGTTTGTTAAAGCAGAAAGTGGGGTAGGGAAAATATCAGACTAGAAAATATGGTAGGAATAGAGTATGAATCTGATGTTATTATCAGGTCAAAGACTATTGTTCTTCAATAAGTGATGAGGTTCTGGATGTGGAAAGTAAAGTTACTGTCAATGAAAATGGAGAAAGGATTTATTCTCAAGATGTTTCAACCAGAGATATTTCCAGGATCTACTTAAATTTTGGAGATACTAGAATATATTTTGTCAGTTTTTCCACTGACGTCTGATGTTTAGGTTAAAAAAGAAATCATTTGGATGATAAACTTATCTGATGCATTAGACATGCAAGTTTCATTGTCAAACTGAGTATCAAAGTTTTTTGTTTTTTTTTTTATTGGGGGAAACCTACAAAGCATTTACAGTACAATGTTTACAGTCACAATTTGTAGTGAGCTGATTTCCCAAAATATACTACCACTCAAGTTGACTTATCTTGTTACATTCAAAAACCTGCTCTGTCAAAGTAGTCCAGAGAGTACATACATAGTGCTCCAACTGT